>PITB01025714.1:0-22604 GCA_004024585.1 Paradoxurus hermaphroditus
CCCCCAGGTCACGATCTTATACCAGTGAGTTCAAGCTCCACATCGGGCTCTGTGCTGACAGCTCAGAGCCTGGAGCCTGCTTCGGATTCTGTGCCTCCCTCT
The DNA here is from genome assembly GCA_004024585.1 of Paradoxurus hermaphroditus. Classification (NCBI taxonomy): domain Eukaryota; kingdom Metazoa; phylum Chordata; class Mammalia; order Carnivora; family Viverridae; genus Paradoxurus; species Paradoxurus hermaphroditus. The sequence goes on from PITB01025714.1 coordinate 103, forward strand.
CTCTCTGCCCCTCCCCCGCCCGCACTCTTTCAAAAATAATAAATAAACACTAAAAAAATTTTTCAAAAAGATTTTTAAAGCATGCTACCAAAAACCATACGCAAAGACCTTAACGACGCTCCATGAGAAAAGTTGAACAATGTATAGCAATATGATGCGTCACATTGATTAATTTTCAAGTGTGAAACCAACCTTGCATTCCAACACATGATACAATTTGCTCATCTGCTAAGAGTTGGTGTTTCTATATTTGTCTTGTTTGGGGATCAGATGAATAGACCTCATAAGATGACTTGGGAAATGTCCCCTCTCCTCTGTTTTCTGAAGGAGTTTGTAGGGGGCAGTGTTATTCCTCCCTTTAACGTTTGATGGGATTCACCAGTGAAGCCATCTGCGCCTGGCATTTTCTTTGGTGGGAGAGCTTTTTGTTTTGTTTTAATTACTCAATTTATTTCATTGATTCATGGCCATTCAGATCTTCTATTTTTCTTGGGTTTGGTCATTTATGTCTTTACTTATTTATATAGAGAGACAGAGACAGCACAAGTTGGGGAGGGGCAGAGAAAGACGGAGAGAGGGAACCCCAAACAGTCTCCACGATGTTCAGCGCAGAGCCCGATGTGGGGCTCGAAGCCATGAAGCTGCAAGATCATGGCCTGAGCCAAACCCTCCCAGGTGCACCTGTAATTTGTGTCTTTCAAGAAATTTGTCCATTTCATCTAATGAAAATTATTGGTATAAAGTTGGCCATAATATTTATTGGTTACTTTTTTCATGTCTACTGGATCTGTGGTGATATCCCTTCTTTCGTTCCCGCAAATAATTTGGGCTTTCCCTTATTTTCTTAATCAAGCTAGCAAAACGTTTATCAATTTTATTTACCTTTTCAAAGAACCAGCCTTTGGGTTTATTGGAATTCTCCATTATTTGTCCATTTCCTACTTTATCGATTTCTACTCTTTATTATTTCCTTCCTCTACTCACTTGGGGTTTAATTTGTTCTTGTTCAAATTTTTTAAGGTGAAAGTTTAGAAAATTGATTTTAGACTGTTTCTTTTTTTTAAATTTTTTTAGCGCTTTTATTTTATTTTTGAGAGACACAGAGACAGAGCATGAGCACAGGAAGGGCAGAGAGAGAGGGAGACACAGAATCTGAAGCAGGCTCCAGGCTCTGATGATTCGTCAGCACAGAGCCCGACGTGGGGCTCGAACTCACAGACCGTGAGATCATGACCTGAGCTGAAGTCGGCAGCCCAACCGACTCAGCCACCCAGGCGCCCCTAGACTTTGTTTCTTTTCCAATATAAGCATTTACAGCTATACATTTCCTTGTACGTACTACTTTAGGACCGATGTACCACGCATTTCAATATGTCGTGCTTTTATTTTCATTCAGTTCGAAATATTTTCTAACTTCCCTGGTGATTTCTTCTTTGAATCAGGGATTATTTATATGCATATCATTTACTTTCTAAATATTATGGTATTTACAAATATCTTTCTGTTATTGATTTCTCATTTCATTCTGGAAGGTCAACTGAAATACTTTTCATGATTTCAACCCACGTAAATGAACTGAGGCTTGTTTGGTGACCTAGCAGAAGGTCTATCTCGGTGAACCGCCAGGAGCACTTCAAAAGAATGACTATTCGATAATTGTTGAATGGAATGTTCCCGAAACTTCAGTTAGGTCAAGTTGGCTGATAGTGTTATTTAAATCTTTTAAGTCCTCACTAATTTTCTGTATACTTGTTCTAGCAATTTCTTTGAGAGGAATGTCTAACTCTCCAACCACAGTCACGGGTTTTTCTATTTCTACTTTCGGTTCTATCGATTTTGCTTCATGTATTTTGAGCTCTGTTATTAGGTCTGGACGCGTTTAGGATTAATGTGTCTTTGTGATGAGTTGTGTGATTTATTTTTAGAAATGTTGCCTTTATCCTTGGTAATATTCCGTTTCGTGAAGGGTATTTTGTCTGGCATTAATGTAGCCACTCCAGGGGCACCTGGGTGGCTCAGTCGTTTGAGCCTGCAACTTCGGCTCAGGTCATGATCTCGCAGTCTGAGTTCCAGCCCCACGTCAGGCTCCGTGCTGACAGCTCAGAGCCTGGAGCCTGCTTCAGATTCTGTGTCTCCCTCTCTCTCTGCCCCTCCCCCACTCACGCTCTGTCTCTCTCCTCTCTCAAAAATAAATAAACATTAAAAAAATATATAGCCACTCCTGTTATCTTCTGCTTAGTGTTGCTTGGTATATATTTTTTTACCATCTTTTTACTATTACTTTCCTTGGCTTTTTAGATTTAAAGTGGGTTTCCCCTAGATAGCATATAGTCAGGTCTTGTTGTTTTATACCGTCTGACAATCTCTGCCTTTTAATTGGAGTGCTTAGGTCGTTTATATTGAATGTAATTGTTGATACGGTTAGGTTAAAATCTACCATGCCGCTAGTTTTCCTCTGTCCCGTTGTTTGTCCCCCCTCCACCTTTCCTGCCTTCTTGTGGATCGAGTATGCTTTAGTATTCCACTTTATCGTCACTATTTGATTATTGGCTCTCTTTCTTTCTCTCTTAGTGGTCATCCTAGGGTTTACAGTATAATCTTTAACTTATATCAATCTACTACTTCATCTCTGTCTGCTTTTAAGATTTTCTCTTTAACGCCGGTTTCAGAAATTTGATTGTGATCTGCCTCCGTGTACTTTTCTTGCTCATTCTATGTAGGGGTCTTGGCGCTTCTTGGATACGCGGGTTCCCTGAGCATCTTTGCAATATTCGTAACGCATGCGTTAAAGCTCTTTTCTGCAAATTCCATCATCTCCATTATTTTCGAGCCTGGGTAGAGGTAGATTTTTCCGCTCTTGGACATGTCTAGCGATTTGATGTTGGACACTGGACATTGTGAACGGCACGCCGTCGAGCTCTCGGTTTTGTTTTATTCCTTTAAGGAGCCCTGGAATTCATTCTGGCAGAAAATGTAAAGTTATTTGTGGATCGGGCTGATCTCTTCCAGGTTTGCTTTAAGGCTTTTGTAGGGTTGATTCAGGGTCGAGTTTTTCTCTAGAGCTAGTTTAGCCTCACTACTAAGGAGGGACTCTTTCTTCCGGGGGCCGCCATTGTCCGCCACTCACTGTGTGTGTGACCTTGGGCCGGTTTTAAATCTCAGAGCTTACGTCTGAAGTTTAACTCCAGCCGGTGGGAACCTGAACAGTTCTTGGCCTGTGTGAGCTCCGAGAATTGTTCAGCCTGTGGTTGCTCGGTAATTCTCCTTCTCCCAAAAGTTGTTTTTAACTCGGTCTTCTGTCCGCTGTGCATGCGCACGGGCTGGTATTCATCCAAAGACGTAGGGGCTCCCTATACGGAATTCCGCACGGGAGCTCTTTCTCTCGACGCCCCCCCTCCCCTCGTGTCCTCTGCCATACAAGTTCTAGCTTCCTCTGTCTCATCAATTTGGAAAGCCTACTGGGCTACATTTGAGTTTCATCTTTTAGTGCCTTTATCCTGAAATTGCAGAAAGCTGGAGTAATCTTAGGTCGTAGGGCTCCCATCTTTTTTTTTTTTTCCTTTTCCTTCTCTTAGGATTCACAATCCTGCACTTCCTGTTGTCCAGTCTGAAAACAGACATGTTGTGCATTTCGCCTATTTTTCTGATTACTTATGGCAGGAGGAGAAGTCCCCCGCAGTTGTCCCTTAGTGGGCAGAAGTGTGCTGCCAGTGTGGACAGCCAGAGAGGGTGCTGGGCGTGCCCCACGCACCCCTCATATCCCAGAACCCAGCTCGATGGGCCTTCGTAGGATCCCCAGCCCCAGGGACAACAGGCATGGGGACCCTTCACTCTGGAGGCACCTGATTGGGGACTGTGTTGAGGCTGCTGTGCCTCAGTGTGGGGACTCCTCAATTCAGGTTGGGAGGGTTGGCCCAGACCTTGGACTATGTAGGGATGTTTGAGCGGGTTCCGGGAGGTGGGCCTTTACTGTCATGGGGACGGAGTCTCCAGGTGTGGGTAGTGAGGGAAGTTGGTTTATGAAGGACAGCGTTTGGGTGGAGGTGGGGTTCTCAGGATATGGCGCATGCCCCAAGGTCTGCCACTGTGGGGGTTTCCTTTTAGCTGAAAAATGGATATTCAATCCCCGAGCTAAGCTCCCAGATACCAGAAGCCCCTGGATTAACGTACCGTGGAGACGTCATCTTCCTGCTTCCCAATGCCCATGGGACGAAGCTCGGGGTGCCGGCAGGCAGGCCTCTGGGACCCAGCCCCCCTCTCCTCTGCCCAAAGGCGGCATGTGGCCTGGGCTTCCCCTGCCTGGCCCACGGCCTTCTCTTCCCTCTCTGCCGTGGCAAAGTGCCCGGAGTCACAGCCTACGTCCACCATTCGCCGCGTCTGTGTGTGACCTTGGGCTAGCTTTAAATCGCAGTTCCTCCAGCCAGTGTAAGATGAGCGTAGACACGGCACCCGCATCGTAGGACCGAATGGGAGCTAAATGAGCTGCAGGACGCTGCCGTGCACTTGGCGTTTATGGAGCACGTGCCGTGTGCCAGGCACCGTTCTCAGCACTTGGCCCGTAGAACAAGTTGACTCTTGGCAGCCGCCTCCCCAGTCAGGCACTCTTAGCCCCATCCTGCGAGATGAGGAACCCGAAGGTAGGGGAGATGAGGATCTTGCCCGTGGTCATGAGTGAGCCCGGGGCGAAGCCGGGATGTTGAGCCTGGATCCAAACTCAAGCCCGCTGACTTTACAGCCTGAGCGGTTAACCCCTTGGCGATGCCGGCTCAAGAGCTGTCAGCTAATGTTATTACTGGTGCCGTCCAGCTGTGGCCAGGCAAGTCGACCCTTCCCCCAGGAAGCCTTCCTTGACTTCCACAGCCCTGTCGGCACAAACAACACTGAATCCGGGCCGAGTGTCTCTCCTGTGTCCCAGAAGCCCTCCCTCCGGGCCTCTCCCCTTCCCTACCCTGGTCTCAGAGTGGCACCTGCCTTTTCCCTGCTCTAGAAGTTCATGTGGTGTAAGGTTCCGGCGTGGGCCTCGAGGGGGGGGGGAGGCCCCCCCCCCCACCGCACAGCCAGCTGAGTGGCTTCCCTGCTCTCTGCCCTGCTTGCCCCATCCCCAAACGAGAGGCTGTTGCTTGAAGACAGGGCTTCTGGAAGGTTGGGGGAGATGGCACTGGATGAAAAATGGCGATCGTCGGGGCGGGTTCCACAAGAGTCCAGAAAACTGCTGCCTCCTGCGCGGCCTCTCATGGGTCCGTGAGCTCATGTTGGCTTTTTGCGGATGTTTAGAAGTTCCTGATGTCAACCAAGTACAACAAGGACTCCAAGATGTACCACGCGATCCAGACCGTGTTTGGCGAGAGGTGAGGTGTGTGGAGGGGCAGGGGGACAGGCCAGAGAGGCCTCTGGCCACAAGCAGACGGCCTATGGGGCCCAGGCCATCGGGTGCGGCAGGAAGCCCCGAGGCCCCGCCTACCGGTCACACCACGGGCGCCCCGTCAGCGGTGGCCGCCGCTCTTGTCGTTATCACCCTTCCTTCTCCTCTTTCCCCTCTGGACGGCAGGTGGGAGTGTGGGGGCAAGGCTGGCCCCACGATCACCCCGTTTCTTTTGTATTTCTTGTATTTTTTAATTTTCGGTAAAATCCAGAAAATTCTTCCTTTTAACCACGCGGGAGTTACAATCCAGCGGCGTTTGGTCCATTCGCAGTGTGGCGTAACCATCGCCGCTGTGTAGTTCCGAAATATTTCCACCATCCCGGAAGCAGACCCTGTCCGCGTGGAGCCATCAGCCCCGCCCCTCCGCCCCATCAGCCCCGCCCCCGCCCCCGCCCCCGCCCCGGCCCTTCCTGTTTCTCACGTTGAGCATTTGTCCCCCGCAGACTGTTTGGCCAAGGTTTGGTGTCCGAATGTGACTATGAGCGCTGGCACAAACAGCGAAGGGTCATGGACCTGGCCTTCAGCCGCAGGTGAGTGTGTCCGAGATCTCGGGTCTCGGGGAGAGAGAGGTCTTCCCCGGAGGGGGGCGGCGTCGCCCAGGCTGAAGGCGGAGGGAGAGCCAGGGGGCTCTGGGGGGGACAAGGGGCTAACCATCAAGGGCTGAGTGACACCAATGCCTGGGGAGAGGGTCTTCCCCCCGCCCAAGGACTCCCCTACTCAGACCTCATCGCTCCTCCTCTGGCTTTTTATTTTCCTTATTAGCGTTCTCATTTTTGGTAACATTTTATTTTTTAAATAAGTGTTTATTTATTTATTTATTTTGAGAGAGAGAATAAGAGAGAGTATGATATGAGCCGGGCAGGGGCAGAGAGCCAAGGAGACAGATCTGAAGCCATGGGGCTCAAACTCACAAACTGCGAGTGACCCGAGCCCAATTCGGATGCTCAGCCCACTGAGCCTCCCAGGCGCCCCTGAATAATTTTTATTGAGACGTGGTCTTTGTAACATACATTTCACCCACTTATCCGCAACCTGGGACAACCATTTAGAACACGTCTGTCACCCCGAAAAGCAGGCACTCCCCATCTCCCCTCGATGGGCTCAGCCCTTGGCACCCACTATTTATTTTCCATTTCTGTGGATTTTCGTCTTCTAGACATATCTTTTTTTTTTTTTTTTAATGTTTATTCATCTTTGAGAGACAGAGATAGAGCGTGAGCAGGGGAGGGTCAGAGAGAGAGGCAGACACAGAATCGGAAGCAGGCTCCAGGCTCTGAGCCGTCAGCACAGAGCCCGACGCGGGGCTCGAACTCACACCACGAGATCGTGACCTGAACTAAAGTCGGCCGCTCAACTGACTGACATTTCTCGTAAACGGAATCCTAGGACGTTTCTACTGCGTCTGGCGTCTGTCACTCAGAGAAGGTTTTCAGGTTTCATCCAACCGAAAGCAGTGTCAGAGCTTCGTTTCTTTAATTGCCAAGGGAGATTCCGCTATGGGCAGACCCCATTTTGCTCGTCCATTCACCAGCTGGTAGGCATTTGTGTTGTTCCCAATCTTGGCTATTTCACATAATGCTGCCATGAACATTCGTGTACCAGCTTTTATGTAGACGTACGTTTTCGTTTCTCTTGAGTGTGTACATCCCAAGGGGTGGGATTCATACCGGGTCAGGTGGGAACTCTGTGTTTACCGTTTCGAGGAGGGTAATCTTTTATTTGGATATAATTTCAAGTTTACAGAAAAATTTCCAGAACAGTTTAAGGTACTTCTGTATATGTTTTACCCAGTTCATTTATTGTTTTTTGTTTAAATCAGCATTCATTTGATAATTTCTTCTCCATGTGTGCGTATAAACGTATTTATCATTCTGTGTGTGTGTGTGTGTGTGTGTGTGTGTGTGTGTGTATTTACAATTCTTTAATATAGTGCACTGTTGAAACCATTTGAGGGTAAGTTAGAGACATTGTGATCCTTTCCCTTAAATACTTACGTGTGTTTTTCCTAAAAATGTGGACGTTATTTTGGGTGACTGTAGTCCAGTTATCAAAACCAGGAGATTTAACATGAATCGAATACAGTTCTCTCATCTACAATCCGCATTCGAGTCTTATCATCGTCCTTGTCATTATAGCTGTTTTTCCCCTCATCTAAGGTCCAACCCGGGTTCCCAAGGAACGCTTAATTCCCACGTCTCATCAGCCTCCGTTGTGCTAGAACAGATCCTAGTCTTTCCCCGACTTTCCTGATTTTAAGATCACAGGCCCGTCTTGTAAAACGTCCATCAGTTTCGTTTGTCTGCTGTTTCCACACAGTTACGCCCGGGTTGTGCCTCTGGGGCGGGAATGGCACAGACGCGGTGCTGTGTCCGCAGGGCATCATATTAGGAGGCGTGCGTCGTTGCCTTGCCCCATCGCAGGAGCGGTTACCTTCGCTCCCTTGGCAGAGACCGTGTCCTCCAGGTTTCTCCCCCGTTAAGTTGCTATCGAGTGCGTAAGCTGTGATTGATTCTATAAACATCCTCACCTAGACTTTTATTACAGCCTCCCTGGCCTCCCTCCCCCCTCCAGTGCATCCACCTCACCACCCCCGGAGAGATCTTGCTGAAATTCAGGTCTGAACACATCACTTTCCTGTCCCGAAGCCTTCGAAGGCTCCCTATCAATCAAAAGATGAAGGTCAGATCCCACCCCCCGGCTGGCCTCTAGACCCCTCCAGCCTTTGTGCCCTCCTTCCTCCATCTTTTGGGACCTCTGGGCTCTTTCTGGCGTCTCTGCCTGTGTCCCTGCCCTTCTCCCTGCCTTGCCTGCTCCCCTGCGAAATTCCTGTGTTTCCTTCGATACCCAGCTAAGATGTCACCGCTAGGGGACCTGACCCTCCGAGGCTGAGTTCACGCCTCCAGCGCGGCTCCCGTCACACCCACTGCAGTGACTCTCATTCAGCCCACCCCTGCCACCCGACCTCGGGCAGAGGGCAGAAGACGCACCCGCTCCCTGGACTCCTGGACTCAGGACAGCAACCGGCACTTTGTGAGCCCTCCAGAAAGTCCGTAGCATGAATGAAAACATGAATGAAATAAGGTGTCGGAATAGTCTTGTCCTTACTGGAAAGTTGCCAGGGGTGAGACTGAGGAGGAACAGATTAGAAAGAGGCCTTCATTTAACAAATTCTTGTTGTGCCGAGAGCCAGGGTTGCGAAGGCCAGCCAAGGGGACACGGCTCCTGCCTGCAGGAAGCTTTCAGGCTGTAGATGCTCCCCAGCTGGCTTCCGGCAGCGGTCACGACGTTAACACCAGCATCGCTGTCTTGGCGAACCACCTCTGGCACGTGGGACCTCACATTCGAACAGCACTTTGCGTTTTATTAAGAGCTTTCGTTGACCTTTTTATTTAAAAATCTTGTAATTGTGTTAAGACGCACGTACCGTCTGGTTCACTTTTAGGTGCACAGTCCATGGCCTTCATACGTTCACGCTGTTGAGCTGATGTCACCACACATTTCTTATTTGTGTCTCACAATAAGGTAACCATCTAAGAGATGGCTGTTTTATTAGAAAGGCAAAATTCACAACGTTGTCTAAAGAAGCTTTGGAGGCCGCCTGGCTGTGTCTGTGAACATGGTAGACGTGGTGAACGGCTCAGGTCATGATCTCATAGGTTGTGAGTTCGAGCCCCGCATCAGGCTCTGTGCTGACAGCTCAAGCCTAGAGCCTGCTTCCGATTCTGTGTCTCCCTCTCTCTCTGCCCCACTCCCGCTTGTGCTCCGTCTCTCTCTCAAGAATAAATAAAACATTAAAAAAAATTTAAAAAAAAGACAACTACAAATAATCTCACGTATGAACATATACTTGCAAACCACGCAAGTGTTGTGGAGAAGTCGAGAAGCTCCGGGAATGCCTCCGGGGGCTACTTGAGACTTTAAGGGACATTTTCCTGAGGAAGTGGCTTTCGAGGGGGCAGGTGTTCAGGGAGTAACAGGGCCCAGGGATTGAGGGCGGGAGGGCAGAGACCTCCAGCGGCGGGGGCAGCACGTGCAAAGGCCCTGAGGTGGAAAGGAGCGTTGTGCTGCGGAGACGCTAAAAGGCCGTGGTAACAGGAGACCAAGCTCCAGGCGGGCACCAGCGTGCAGACTCTCCCTCTGTGCCCATGTGAGGATGTTTCCACACTGCTGAGACGGACAGGGTGCTTCAGAGTGCGTTAGGCTGGCAAGGGACGGGAGCCGAGCGGTCCCTTCGGTAGCGGTCACGGAGGATGATCCCTCCAGGTGCCATGGGTGGGGGGGACTGGGCAGCAGTGAGCGAGGACGCTGGGGCCCCGCGGAGCCGGGAGTCGGGCCGGGACAGGTGGACAGGCAATGAAGAGCGATTTTCTTTCCCGATTCGAAATTCCCTTTCCTCCCATTTTCTCTAAAAACCTCTTATTTGGAGACAATTTCAAATGTCTGAATAAGTTTCACGAATGAGAATAGGACAAAGAGGGGCGCCTGGGTAGCTTCGTCAGTTAGGCATCCGACTCTCGGTTTTGGCTCAGGTTATGATCTCACCGAGTCCCGGGTCGGGCTCTGTGCTGACAGCGCGGAGCCTGCTTGGGATTCTCTCTCTCCCTCTCTCTCTGCCCCTCCCCTGCTCAAGCTCATGCCCTCTGACTCAAAATAAATAAATAAACGTAAAAACAACCAAAAAGAATGGGAGAAAGAACCCTCCATACCCTTTACCCAGATTGGTAACATCCAACGTTACTTTTAATTACAAAAGCAACCGTTTTTCTTAGTAAAAATTCAGAAACGCCTAAGGCACAAGGACGCAGCCTCTCTTCTCCCACTTCCTCGGGGTCACCATCTCTTGTGAGCTTGGAGCGTGTCCTTCCATGCCTCTCTCTAGGCTCTGTGCCGGGTGTCGAGCCGGGGTAGCTGCCCCCCGGGCCAGGAGTGCTGTGGGTGGGGAGCTCTGGGTCTGGGGACCCCTTTCTACGCAGAGCTGGGGGCCGTGATTGCTCGGGGACAGGGAATGAAATGGGAAACAGGCTGCAGGTGGCGGCCCGGGCAGGGCAGGTGGGGAGGGTGGGCGGTGCGAGCGAGCGAGGGGTCGGCGGGCGGGGACCCATGGAACCCGTGGGACCGTTGGGACCGTCTTCGTCCGACGGCTGCAGCCGCACCTGTGAGCCAGGCCTCCAGGGGCGGCCACCTCGACTCTGCGCATTGTCCCCCCGCCCCCGCATAGAGGGGCCGCGGGAGGGGGCCCCCCGAGAGCCGTGCTGTCTCCCCAGCTCCCTGGTCAGCCTGATGGAAACGTTCAACGAGAAAGCGGAGCAGCTGGTGGAGATTCTGGAGGCGAAGGCGGACGGACAGACCCCGGTGTCCATGCAGGACATGCTGACTTGCACCACCATGGACATCCTGGCCAAGGTGACAGGAGCGGGAGGGGGCGGGGCCGCGTGGGGCGGAGGACCGCTCCGCCCTCTGCCTCCCCTTTGCTCGGGTCCACCCTCCCTCCGGCTCCTCCCCCGTCACAACAACCTCTAGCGAGATCACGGCGACCAATGCCTTCTCTAGACGCGGACCCTGGACACCGAGAGGTGGCCCGGGTCCGGTCAGTGGCAGCAGCGGGACTGATCGCAGGCCTGCCTGGCTCCCGGCCCACAGCCCACCTGCCCCTCAGCGCCTGCCCGGGTCTGGCCCGGCTCGGCACCCTGGCCGGCCCAGCAGCGGCCCAGTAACCCCCAGCGCAGTTAGGCGGCCCGGGCGTCTGGAGCGAAGAGTCGCTGTCACTGTCCAGCTCGCTGGGAAGCTGCTGGGTGTGGAAGGGACACCGGGGAAGGTTGCATTTCAGGGGAAAGGCATTTCGTCGGGGAAGGAAGCCAAGGTTTGTCGAGTGGCTGCTAGTCCTCGCCGTGTCTCACGGGGCTGGAATCATCGCCGGTGAGGAGTTCGGGCCGCGGTGCACGCGAACCTTCAGCACAGGGCCCGGGTCTCCAGCTGACACCGCCAGGCTCTGCCCTGGGTCTTCGAGTCTCCCCGCCCCCCCGGGGATGACCTCGCCCTCCTCTCCTCCCCCTCCCCAGGCAGCTTTTGGGATGGAGACGGGCATGCTGCTGGGCGCCCAGAAGCCTCTGTCCCGGAAGGTGAAACTGATCCTGGAGGGTATCACGGCGTCTCGCAACACTCTGGCCAAGGTAGTGACGCAGTGGCTGGCTGCGTCCCAGTTGTCTGGGAGCACCTCCTCCAGTGACCTTTTTCCGGAATGGGTTTTGAGTTCCGGGATGACCGAAGCGACGTCCGCGTCGGTTAGGATCTGCGTAGACCCCCTAACGGAGAGGCTCAGAACCAAAGCGGCTTGAGTAAACGAGGGGTTCATCTTTCTCGCGTGGAACGCGATCCCGAGGCGGGCAGTCCGGGATGGCCGTGACGGCGCCACGATGTCAGATGTTCGTGGAATTCTCTCTCTCTCTGTTCCGCTGTCTCTGGCACGTCACCTCCTTGTTATAAAATGGCTGTGGCAGCTCCAGCTGTCGCGTCCTTGTTCCAGGCGTGAAGGAGGAAGCAGGGGGAAAGGGGGGACTCGAGTGGATCCCCAGACAGATGCCCCGGGGCCCTTTCCTGTTCCCTGGGACTTCAGCCTCTGAGCTTAGCGTCCCCTGGTGCCACCCCGCCTTTTCAGCGGTCGGTTCCCTCTGACCGTGGTTTCCTCCTTCCACGCAGTCCTACCCGCCCCACCCTTCTGGGATCCGTTCTTATTTTCCAGTGCGACGTGGGTCCCCTTCTAGGCACCTTTCCCGGTCCATCTAGGGATTTGGAACAGGAAGGGGAAGTCGAGGCTCGGGCTCAGCCTGCCCCCTTTGCTCGAGTCTCCTCGGCTGCTTCCTCATTTCTCGAACTTTCTCGCAACCTTCCCGCCTCGCAGCTGGCTGGGGCTGCTGTGGGTTTCTGGAGGTGTTTCGGGGCGGGAGTGGGGGGGGGCGGGAGGGGGAGACTCGCGGGCTCGGCCGGCGTCCTGAGCGGGGCGCTCTCACTCAGTTCATGCCAGGGAAGTGGAAGAAGCTGCGGGAGGTCCGGGAGAGCGTCCGCTTCCTGCGCCAGGTCGGCAAGGACTGGGTGCAGCGCCGCCGCGAGGCCCTGAAGCGGGGGGAGGACGTGCCCCCCGACATCCTCACGCAGATCCTCAAAGGTTCGCGGGGACCGGGGGGCGGGGCGCCGCCCGTCGGGGGGCCCGATCGCACCGGACTCCTGGGGAGAAGGGCTCTTGGTTCTCCGCCCGGCTGTGGGCCGAGGGGGCGAGGGGCGCGCGTATCACTCTGACACCCTCCTTGTCTTCCAGCCGAAGAGGGGGCCCAGGACGACGAGATCCTGCTGGACAACTTCGTCACCTTCTTCATCGCCGGTGCGTAGCCCCAGCGGCGGCCGCGGGCTCGGGGCTCCGCGGAAGCGGTGGGGACCGGGCACCCCCTGAACCCTGAGTCTGGGGGATTTTTCGGGCTGTCTGAGCCAAGTTCTGCGGCTGGACGGAGGGGCGGGAATAGAGGACAGGAGGCCCCTCTCTGCTCGAGGAGGTCCGGGAGGCCCCCTGGGCGGCCGCCCACCTGGTAACACAGCTGGCAACTGTGACCAGTCTTGGGGATTCGGGAGAGACTGGCCACGTGACCGCTGAGAACTGGCGGGGAGGAGGCCTTTATCAGAGCAGCCCAAAAAGACGTCGGGGCAACTGCATCCCTTTGCTCATGAAATATTTCTTGAGCGTCTTTCTTTATCTAGCAAACTCCTCCTTCAGCGATCCCTTGATACCTCTGCCTCCGGGAAGCCCTCAGTGATTGCCCCACTGCCTCTGGCTCCGGCTTTGGAGCTCTCCATGGTGCCCAGAGCTCCTCTCTGCCCCCGCGGCTCACGGGGTTGCTCCGAGGACTTCTCTGTGGCGAGTCAGGCGGGCCGTCTTCTTTCCCAGGTTGCGTGCTCTGAGCGAGCCAGCTGGGTGCTCCCAGGGCCCCGCGCGGTACGCATGCGTAAAGAGTGGATGAAACGAAGGGACAGATGCACGAAGGCTGGGCCCAAAAGGCAGAGGTGGGCGGACAAGCTGAGGGACGGCGCACAGGCCGAGGTGGAGGTGGACGGACAGGAGTTAATGGGGAATTTTCGGGGCCGGTGGATTTCCGGAGGAGGCTACATGCAAGCCTGTCTCCCCTGCGAGATGAACGGGGAGGAGGGCTTCCCGGAGGCGGAGGCGGGGGGTGGAGGAGGACCCTCTCAGTGTGGAGGGGTGCGTGCAGATGCCCCGAGAGCCCCGGAGAGATGTCCGGGTCGGAGCAGGACCTCAGGCCGCCGTTCCCTGCGCTTGACCGTGTGTTTGCCGAGCGGACTCCGCCGGCCTCCTCCTGCGATTCTCCGCAGGCCGGCTCGGTGGCCTGGGCCTCGGTTTCCTCATCTCAAAAATGGGGGCCTGGAGGCGCCCCCCAGCCTTCTCTCCAGCCCTCCGGCGAGGGTTTAATGACCTCCCTCTGTCCTCACGGCCCACCCCTGCACCTTGCGGCCAGACACCATGGGGCGCAGGAGTGGGGGGCAGGCAACCTCGCGCCCCAGCACCCACTTACCTTAAGGCGGAGGCCCCGCTCCTGAGCCCAGGAGGCCCCGGGCCCTTGGGCTGGCCGTGGTTGCCACTTGGTAAAGCCGCTTAGCCCCTCGGAGGAAATGCATGCATCTCAGACGGTCCCCTCCTGGGCCTACTGGGGGGTGGGGGTGGGTTTGGACTTGACCGGATGCTGCCGGAACTCAGAATTGGCCCTCCAGCTCCCGCACGGCCCCTGCCCTCTTAGGGGAAGCCGCCCACCTGTTGGTCTGTTCCTCGAAGCCACCAGTGCGTGGTCTTCAGGCCTCAGGGGTGGTGCCCGCCGCCTGGGGTCCCCGCCGGCCAGGGCTGGACTTGAGTCCCAGTTCCTAAGGTGTGGCCGAAGAGAGACTCTCTACTCCCGGCCTCAGTTCTGTCTTGTACGGAATGGGGGCGAATGCCGCTCCAGGCCAGGCAGAGCCCGAGGATGGTTGAAGGAAGGAGCTTTTAGGGCATGAAATCTGGATGCGTGCCGTGGCACTGGCTGGCACGGGGGGTGTGGCGGAGGGCAGCCTGTCTCCTGCGCGTCTGTACCCCTTGCTCAGCTGCCGGGCGCGGCAGCGAGGGCCCGAACTGCCACCACGGGCTCGGGGTCTCGAGGCGGGCGGGCTGGGCCAGCAGCAGCCCCGCGGTCCCGTGTGGAGCCACCGCCCTCCTTTCCCGCAGGCCACGAGACCTCTGCCAATCATCTGGCCTTCACGGTGATGGAGCTGTCGCGCCAGCCTGAGATCCTAGCAAGGTACGGGAGGCGGAGGCGTGGGGGGTGGGGACAGTGGCTCCTCTCGAGGTCGGCGAAGGCATTGTCCGGTCTTGTTCCCAGAAGACAAATTGTTCCAGCTTCCCATGGCGGAGCCTCCTCTAGTGTGTCCTGCTTCTCTTCACCCCAGGGCCTTTGCACATGCCCACTGGTCCCTCTTCTGGAAGCGCCTCTCCCTGCTTTTCTCCTGGAGAACACTATCCACCCCCGCAGAAGCCTTCTCAGGCCCCTAAAGTAGCCATTCTGCGTTTCCCCTCCCAGGCTCCTCCCAGCTCACGAATGTGTCTCCTCCTGGGACCATTTGCTTGGAGTCTATTTCAGTCCTGAAACTAGAAGCTCGGGACCCGTAGTTCTTTTTGCCTTCCCCCCCATGCTGTGTTCAGCACCTGGCTGGCATGGAGGACCCAACAGAAGTCCAGCTAAGAGCCGTAGGAGGGCTCGTCCTCAGCTGGCGAGACGGAGGAGGGTGCCCGGGAGATGGCATCCAAGCCTCTGGGTTCCTTAAATAAAAACGGCGAAAGCCCCAGCAGGCGTGGGGGTGACAGCGCGGGAGGCGGGCAAGCCTCGGTGACAGTTTCTAGCAGGCGGCACACAGGGGCAGAGGTGGACGGCTGCTTGAGAATATAAAATAGCCGATTGGGGTTTTAAGTACGTATGTTACAGTAATGTGCGCGTTACCGAAGTGTGGAAAAAGCAGAGAAGTTGAAGTAATAGTAACAATAATAATAATAATAATTCTGCCCCCAGCGCCCCACCCCCTGGAGGCAGGTCATGACCGACTACTGAATTTCACCGTATTTTATCACATTGCCCCATGTTGTCGGAGCCTCTTTGCCTAATCTACTCTTTTTTTTATGTTGTGGATATACAGACACACACAGACACATACGCAGGCCATTTCGGCCATTTTTAAAAAACGTTTTTGCCTAAAGACCTCCATAGTTTTTGTAAGACCATGTGTCCCCTCGCACATTTTATTTTTTAATAAAGTTCATTTATTTTTGAGTTATTGATTTTGAGAGAGAGAGCAGAGCGCGACGCGGGGCTCGAACTCACGAACTGTGAGACCAGGACCTGAGCTGAAATCAAGAGTCAGACGCTGAACCGACTGAGCCCCCCAGGTGCCCCTATTCTGATCTTTTAAAAAAAAATTAAAATATTTATTTTTTGAGAGAGAGAGAGGGCACGAGTAGGCAGGGGCAGAGACAGAGGCGGGGCGGGGAGGGGGCGCGGACAGAGGGTCTGAAGCAGACCTTCTGCTGGTAGCTGATTGCCTGACGTGGGGCTCGAACCCACGAACCGTGAGATCACGACCTGAGCCGAAGTCGGACGCTCCGCCGACTGAGCCCCCCAGGCGCCCCCACTTCTGACCCCTTCCGGGCGGCCGTCGCCACCGCCGTTCCAGAACACTTCCGTCCCTGCCAACGGAAACCGTCCCCATGGAACGCTAGCCCCCCCCACCCTCGGGACCCCCCCATCCCGCTCTCTGTCTCTCTGGAATTGACGACTCTAGGGACCGCGAATAATTGGAGTCACACGGGAATCGCCCTTTCTGTCTGGCGTGTCTCACTTAGCATCGTGCCTCTGAGGTTCACGAGCAGGCGTCAGAACGTCCTTCCTTCTTTTTCTTTTATTTTTTTTTAAATTTTTTAAAAATTTTTATTTATTTTTGAGACATAGAATGAGCAGGGGAAGGGCAGAGAGAGAGGGGGAGACACAGAATGTGAAGCAGGCTCCAGGCTCTGAGCTGTCAGCACAGAGTCCGACGCGGGGCCCTAACTCACAGACCGCGAGATCATGACCCGAGCCAAAGTCGGCTGCCCAACCGACTGAGCCGCCCAGGCGCACCCTCGTCCTTCCTTCTTAAGGCTGGATAGCGGTCCTTTGTCTGGCTGCCCCACGGGTCCTTCGCCTCCGCGGCTCCCACCCCTCGGCTACGGTGGACAATGCTGCCATGAACTTGGGCGTGCGGGCGTCTATGAGACCCTGCTCTCGCCTTGGGGGCCTGTCTGCCCGCAGAACTGCCGGGGCGCACGGCGCTTCTCCGTTTCAGTTTTCCGCACACCGGTTTCCATTCCCACCGGGTCGCCAGCCCGTGGACTGTCTGCCTTTGGACAGTGGCCTTCCTCATGGGCGTGGGGCCATCCGGGTCCGCTCCCAGGCCTGTGTGCGACCCTCACGGGGCGCGTCTTCAGGCTCCCTCCGCCGGCGTCCCTGCGCGGCTCCTGCTGTGTCCGGCCGGCGGCAGCCGTGACCATGACCCAGGCTGGGGCACGCGCTTCTTGGTGCCGAGACCGGGTTCGGGGGTGCGTTTGCTTCCGGCAGGCGGTTCCGAGCGGCACACAGGGATGGGGGCTGCTGCCAGGCCCCGGAACAGAATTCCCAGCTGCCCGGGCACCGTGGCCTGGACGCGGTGGTTCCTGGATGTCTTCGAGCACGACGTGGGCCGTGTGCACGCGTGTGGCGGGGGCGGGGAGGGGAGCCCCCGCCGCTCTCTTCCCGCTTCCTTCCATCCCCCTTCTTACAACTCCCAGGGGGCAGTCGCTCCTTGGGGACGAGCGTGCCTCTGTCTGACCCGACAGGCTGCAGGCCGAGGTGGACGAGGTCATCGGCTCCAAGAGGCACCTGGACTGTGACGACCTGGGGAGGCTGCAGTATCTGTCCCAGGTGAGGGGCGGGAGAGAAGCTTCTGGGTGCAGGTGGGCGGTCCGTCAAGCCAGGCCCGCTGCCCCCCCCAACCCTCTCCTGTGGGTGTTCTCTACCTTCCCCGCCCGTGAGATTGTCCCGGGAGAGTCCACACAATTCCCACGGCCACCGGCCCAGCCCATTGATGGCGGAGTCGCAGGGGCGGGACCGGGCAGCTGCTTGGGAAAGGCTTCTGGCGTGATTCCCGCAGGCAGCCCAGGGGGGAGACCGCCGGGTGCCTCGGGGAACCTCACGCTTGCCACCGGGGGCCACGCTCAGCAGCTCCCGCCCCGACACAGCCCCTCGGAGGCCTGGCTTGAGCTGGGGGAGGGGCGCTCTGGGACGGTGGCGCCCTGGTTCAGAGGGAGGCCCGGGTCCTGGTCCGGGCTCTGGCGCCGTGGTCCCGCACAACCTCCTTCCCCTCTGCGGGCCTCAGTTTCTCCTTCCTCGCCAGGAGGGGCTGGACGAGAAGATGAGGCTAGCTTTGCAGGGGTGCGGGAGCCCGTCCTGATGAGGTGCACAGTCGGCACCGCAAGCAGGAGCAGAGGCGGGTCCGGGGGGCGCGGCCGGCCCGTCCTGTGGGGTCCCTGACCTCTCTCCTCGTCTCCCCACGCGGCTCCTGTAGGTTCTCAAAGAGTCGCTGAGGCTGTACCCGCCAGCGTGGGGCACCTTCCGCCTGCTGGAGGAGGAGACCTTGATTGACGGGGTCCGAGTCCCCGGCAACACCCCGCTCCTGGTGCGTAGGGGCCCGCCCCGCCCTCCCCGGGGGGGGGGCCGAGCTCCGAGGTCAGGTCATCCGTGGCCCCGTTGTCACCACTGGGGTTTGTCACTAGTTTCCCCATAACCGTGTGAGGCCTTTCTCCCTTTCCACCCTGTCCAGCGTGAGGTCACAGCGGCCGACTCCAGAAGGGGGGCGCCCTGCGTGCATCCGAGGGTGCTGAGGCTCAGAGAGGTTAGGTCACTTTCCTGAAGTCACGCAGCGGGCAGAGGGCAGATACAGGAAGTGCTCCGTTTCACAGCCGACCCCTCTCTCTCCTTCCCCAGGAGGGGGGCTGTCTCCCCTCCTCTCCTTTACCTGCCGTGTCTTTGTTTACACAGCCACTCGTCGGTTCCCTCATTGGGGGTCCCTTCACACACAGCAGCCTTTCAGACACCCACCCCCGAACCGGGTCACTGTCCTGCTTCCCTGCAGAAGTCACCAACTGTCCTGACTTTTGTGCTAGCCGTCCCCTCGCCCTTCCGTGTGTGTGTGTGTGTGTGTGTGTGTGTGTGTGTTTACATCCACATGGTAATACGTCCTGGGATTGCTTTGTGACGGCCGGCCCCCACTCCTGGCCGCTCCTGCCCCCCTGACGGGTGCGCCGTGCGCACGGGGGCGGGACGGCTGGATTGTGGGGCCGCTGAACGTTCAGCTTGGTAAACTAGCGCCGAAATGTTTTCCAGAAGCCCCGTGCGGACCCAGACGCCCGCCCGGGCTGCTCCTTATCCTCCCCGACGCCCGCTGTGCTCCCGCTGCTCTGGTTTTGCCGATCAGATAAGCACAAGGAAGGCTCTGTGGTCTCCTTACTAGTTACTTCCTGGTGACTCGGGAGGTTTGCAGCCCTGTTATCTCGTTGCCAGGCAGAGCGCCCTAAAAATTCATTAAAAAATTTTAAATATTTATTCTTGAGAGAGACATTCAAGTGAGGAAGAGGCAGAGAGAGAGAGAAGAGAGAGAAAGAGAGAGAGAGAGAGAGGGAGACATAGAATCCAAAGCAGGCTCCAGGCTCCAAGCTGCCAGCACAGAGCCCGACGCGGGGCTCGAACTCACAAATCATGAGGTCGTGACCTGAGCCGAAGTCGGAAGCTTAGCCAACTGAGCCCCCCAGGCGCCCCCTCTCTGTGAAAGTTCGTATGTGAATCCTTTGTCAGGGTCGTGTGCTGCAAATGTCATCTTGAGACTTGTGGCCTCTCTTCGTTCGAGGGTTTTTAGTGATCCGAAGTTCTGAAGTTTTCGGGGGTCCGCTCTCTTGCTCGGTCTTGGGGAACCCTACCCCCACCCCGTCACGAGCTCGGCGGAGTCGCTTACGTGGTCTCCGGGCAAGGTCGCGTTTTCCTTTTGCAAGCTAAGTCCTTGTGGACTTGGAATTGACTTCGTGTGCGGTGTGAGGCAGGGATCCGTCTTCTGCCGTCACAGAGTAACAAGCGGGGCGCCCAGCCGTGGAAATGTGCTTTCTCACAGTCCAAGTCCAGGCGTCTGGAAGGCCGGTCTCTCCTGAGGCCCCGCGCCTTGGGCTCCTTGGCTCATAGACGGCCGTCTTCTTGCCCGGTCCTCACGGAGCCTCTCCTCTGTGCGTGTCTGTGTCCCAGTCTCCTCTTCTCATAATTAATTAATTAATTTATTTATTTATTTATTTTTGAGAGAGAGACACGTATTTGCACACACACAGAATCCGAAGCAGGCTCCAGGCTCCGAGCCGTCAGTACAGAGCCCGACGCGGGGCTCGAACTCGTGAACCATGAGACCATGACCTGAGCCGAAGCCGGACGCTTAACCGGCTGAGCCCCCCCAGGCACCCCGATTGTCGCTTCAAAGAGACTGTCTCCAAATACAGTCACGTTCTGTGGTTGGGACTTTAAGAGAAGGATTTTAGGGGGACACAACTCAGCCCATCCTAGGACCTGTTTTCACTTTCACAAAGGGAACGACACGCTTCCGGCTCCGTCTGCGGGGCAGCCCCTTCCCCCGCTCGCAGCCCTGGCTCTGCCGCACCTTCTCCAGCGTGTGCCAAAGCTCCGGGACGTCTGGGTCTTTATTCTGTTTATCGGCTCTATTTTTTTCCCCCTAACGCCCCGGCACCAGTGCCGCCTGCCCGAACGACCGGGGCGGTGGTTTAGGATGCCTACGTCTGGCTGAGCAGGGGGGTCGCCGTGTGGGGCTGGAGGGGGCAGATCCCGGCTCCCACGCCGGCAGGCCGGGCCATCTCTGGGCCTCAGTGCCCTCCTCGTAGGCTGGGGATGCGGACACCTGAGTCACAGTTCACCGAGAAGAGTCGAAGAGTAGTGTTCCCCGCCGTCTGGGAAGTATCCCCGGGGCGCAGTCGGTGCCCT
The DNA here is from genome assembly GCA_004024585.1 of Paradoxurus hermaphroditus. Classification (NCBI taxonomy): domain Eukaryota; kingdom Metazoa; phylum Chordata; class Mammalia; order Carnivora; family Viverridae; genus Paradoxurus; species Paradoxurus hermaphroditus. Next base: position 20,647 of record PITB01025714.1, read on the forward strand.
TGGCTGACCTCAGACGCCGCTCCACCTCACGCTCCCACTCCCTTTCCCGAGCTTAGTTCCAGCCCTCCCGGCCCTCCCTCCGGCCGCCCGGGACCCTCCGCACAGAGAGCCGGGGGCAGAGCGGGCTCAGGGAGCTCCTTCGTGCAGGCGTGGGCAACGCGGCGGAGGTCGGCACCGGGGCCCTAGTTATGGGGGGCACTTACGGCCCAGGGAGGCCGGGGCCACAGATCGCTACCCTCAGCCGGGGGGGGGGCAACACCCGACCGAGGGGGGGCCTGCCGCTCCTTTGCCTCACCCCCCCCCACCTCAGAAGCGAGCCTTGTGCCGAAAGGGAACTTGGGGCCGTAGCTCGTAGGAATCTCGAGGAAGATGCTCTCCAAGCAGAACTGAGTCTGAATCTCAGGCTGGCCACGCACCTGCCCAGTGACTTCAGGCAAGTCCGGAACCTCCTCGGAGCCTCGGTCTTCCCTTCTGTAGACTAGGGACAACTGCAGACCCCCCATAGCACGGGGCCAGGCAGAGGGTGACGTGGCCCACCCGGCTGGTCCTCGCTGGCACGCTGGGCCGCCCCCTTCTTTCGTCTTAGACACTTCCAGGGGCCAGTGGAATCCCACACTGGCCCAGATGGGGGAGGGGAGCAGAGGGGGGCCGCACTGCTCCTGGCCCGCCCCCCTCCTCGGGTGACCGCGGCAGATCAGGGAGGCTCGAGGGGGCTAATCCTCGGACCCAGAGACGGGCGCGACCTCTCCCTGCAGTTCAGCACCTACGTCATGGGCCGGATGGACACGTACTTCGAGGACCCGCTGACTTTCAACCCCGACCGCTTCGGCCCCAAAGCACCGAAGTAAGTGCGTCTTCAAGCCGTGTGCGAGGGCAGGCCTGGCAGGAGCGGGCCGGTCCTGGCGGCCTCTGGGGGGCACTGCCTGTGACCCCTGAGCCCACGTGGCCTTCCAGACCGCTGTGAGGAGGCTGCCACCCCCACCCTGCCCCCTTTCACAGGGAGGAAATCCAGCTCAGAGGGGTAAGGCAGCTTACCCAAGGGCGCACAGCCGGTAGCCGCCAAGTGGGGCTCGAGCCCAGCTCAGATGGGTTTTAACACCCAGGCTTGTAACCAGTCCCTGATATTGGGAAGCTCTGTGACTCGGGTGACGGGCTGCACCTCCCCCTGCCTTGATGGTCCTATCTGAGAAATGGGAACCCTAGAGGCTGCTGTGGGAGCGAATGCCTCAAAGTACAGCGGCGGGGAGAGCCAGGCCCCGGGGACCGACCGCCCGCGTCCAGACCCAGCCTCTGCCCGGAACCGGACGTGCGGCTGGCCCAGCACAGAAGTGGCAGAGGAGCGCGCGCGCGGGGGTTGCGAGCCTCAGTTCCCCCAGCCGTGAACTGGGGATAATAACAGCTGCTTCCAGAAGGCTCCAGAGGAGGATCTAACGACAGAATGCTGATGCAGGGCTCGACAGAGCCAGCGCGGGATGGTTCCGTGGGTGCAAAAGCCAGTCCTGGCCCAGAGCGAGGCATTGGCAAGGGATGGCTTTGTCACCGCGGTGGCAGAGCTGTCGCGGGGCCGCCTCCTCCTGACAGCCCTCTCCCCGCAGGCCGAGGTTCACCTACTTCCCCTTCTCTCTGGGCCCCCGCTCCTGCATCGGGCAGCAGTTCGCTCAGGTAGGAGGCCAGGGCTGGGTGGTGCCTCGTCCTGGGCGGGCAGGGGGCATTCCAGAGCCCTGCTCTGGGACCTCGGGGCGGAGGGGGGGGGAGGGAGGGGGTCAGCCGGGGTGCTGGCTGCATTCAGGCCGCGCGCCTCCCGCCCTCCCCCGCCTCTGCACACAGATGGAGGTGAAGGTGGTCATGGCCAAGCTGCTGCAGAGGCTGGAGTTCCGGCTGGTGCCCGGACAGCGGTACGGGCTGCAGGAGCAGGCCACCCTCAAGCCGCTCGACCCCGTGCTGTGCACTCTGCGGCC
>PITB01025715.1:0-22464 GCA_004024585.1 Paradoxurus hermaphroditus
AGCCCACGCCAAGTTCAACCATCTCCAGGTGCCCTAATCACACAGGCCTCTCCCCTGGCCTTGACCTCCAACCCTCCAGCAGGACTCCAGGCAAACCGGTCACCCTGCAAAGGTCCTGCCATGAGATAAGAAAGACTGCTGGGTTCAGCCCCCCAAAAGCCAAGTTCAAATCGCAGCCTCTCCGATGATTTGCCACCGGACCCGCCCCCGGTCACTCAGCCTCTCTGGACTTCCATAACTCTTCCCTGAAATAAGGAGAATGACCCCTTCCGCTCACTGTGGAAAGTCAACAGGATGCTAACACGGGAGGACTCTAGTTCTGAAAGGCTTCGGAGTCCTAAAAAAAATAATAACTTTTAGAGCAATACTAATATTAACCACAAAAGCTAAATTTCTGTGATCGAGTTCGGCATTTATGGTCCGTCACGCTTCTGAAAATCCCCGTGTGCTGATTCAAATGTCGAGGCCATTCCAGCGCTCCGCCACAACCGAGCAGAATTTCCAGGGACTCCCTGTTCTCCCCCCACGCCCATCTCTGAAAAGTGAAAAAATAATTTCTGTTCAATTTATGTTGTCATTCGGACAGTGGGAGTTCGACTCCTCATCTGAAGGTGCCGCACAGTCTAGGAGCCACTCCTTCAGCCCGGCACTCAGGATCCTACCGTTGACCCAAACAGCCGGCTAGCGTCCCCCGCGTCAGCCTGGGTCACCTCTCTCCCTCTAAACCCCAAGGGCCCAGGGTGTATAAGATTCCTTGGAAACCAGAGAGCAGCCCATCCCCACCTGCAAAGGACCAAATACCCATGGGAAATGGCATTCGTTGGAATGCCCAGCCACATGGAAAACAATCAAGCCCCAGGTTCTGTAACCTGAGAAGGAAAAAGTTTGCTTCTTTGGTTTCATGTCTCGCAAAGGGCAAATCCAGCCCTTTGTCCTTCCTCTGAAGTTAACAGCCCCGAAACATACAAGGAGAGCCCAATTTACCAACTCGCCTTGCCTCTCAAGGCTGTTCTAAGCCCCATGTCTCTTTCCCTTTAACCTTCCCAGCCGACGTTTCTTAGTTTAGTTGATAACGCACAAACTGTGCAGTTTCTTCGAGATAAGGGAAGCTATCTGGGGGAAGCAGATTGATCTGTGAGCACAAACAGATTAGTCGGCTTGTTTAATGCTGCACAGCGTCTCAGCTGGGGTTAGAACCTATGGCCTCCAATGGTCTAGGCTACCTCTACAAGGTAAACAGTGGAAATCCTGCCATGGGAAGAAAATGCTTAAGTCCAATTGGCAGTCCTGGCAGCCGGGCGGTCAATGAGAAAACACATTGGTCCCAGTTCTGCCCCAAGTTCATTGAGTAACCTTGAGTAAGTCAGTTCCCTTCTCTGAGGTTCCTTTCTTTGTTGTGTAAATGAGAGGTTGGATTCCATGAAGTATAGCAAGGAGGTTCCCCCCCCCATGTCCCATGCGCTCCCTCACCAAAGCCCATGTAGACATTACTAATCAATCACAGCACCCCGTTCCCAGGAAGTAGGACACAATCCAGTGCTCCAGGCCATTGTCACCGGGAGGCCAGAACTGGCACATAAAATAAGTTAAACCTACTTGCCATCCCTGAGCTGGATAATTTCTAAGGATTTTTACCAGTCTTGACATTGTGCGATCTATGAGGGGTAAGAAAAAAAAAAAAAAAAAAACCCAAAGCAGAAATTAGGAAGCCTGGAGCCAAGCCACCACCCTGCCATGGGCTTTCAGTGCTGCTGAGGAAGGAACCCAAAATCCGGATCTTTCTTTGTTGCCTCACCTGCAAATTGAGAATAACAATTTTCTTCTTCTTTTTTTTAAAAAATGTTTATTATTTTTTTTGAAGGAGAGAGAGACAGCATGAGCAAGGGAGGGGCAGAGAGAGAGGGAGACACAGAATCTGAAGCAGGCTCCAGGCTCTGAGCCATCAGCACGGAGCCTGATGCGAGGCTCGAACCCACGAACCGCGAGATCACGACCTGAGCCGAAGTCGGATGCTTCACCGGCCGAGCCACCCAAGGGCCCTGCACAAGTTTATTCTTCCTATCTTCAAGATCTTTGTGAAGGTGGGAATACAGATACAAGCGTGGGAAAGAGCTTTCTAAACCGAAGTCCTCAATATGAGAAGAACACTGATACTTCTTAAGCTAATTCTCGGGTTTATTTCCTGCCTTGTTTTCCGGCCTCCACCGCCGCAAAGCTGGGTTTCTGGCATTGCAGCCAAAGGAAATCTAATTACTAGAGACTGCAAACTCGTCCAGAACAGGCCTGCTTCCTCCATATCTTTGTCCCAGCCCAGAGCCTGGGGCATTCAATAACTATTTAATGTTTTCCTATGATTTTCTAGAAGAAATTGTGTTGGCTCCTGAAACAGTAATTAAAGACATATTCAGGAAGGTGAAGTATACCTGTGGGACTGACCTAACCGTGGTCTCAAATCCTAAGGACAGGTCAGGGTGTCATGCATGGACTTTTCACCTCATGGGCCCAAAATGGCTGCTGCAGCTCTAGACCTCACATTCGCACAAGTGTGTTTCCAAAGGAAAACCTCAAGGGCGGGGCCCAGGGAGTAAAAGAGCTCTGGTTAAATACTTCTCTCCTTTTATCAGAAAGAAAGACTCTTTCCCCAGCTGGCTTTTCCTGATCATTCACTGGGTCTCATGATCATCCCTGAGCACAAAAGAGGTTGGGAATATTAGTACGTGGGAAGAAGGCGAGGAAGGAGGGTTGTTGGAAATGGCCACTAAGTCGTAGAAGCAACGATGGCTCCCAGAGGAGGCATTTCAGGTATTCTCCATGGATTAGTTTCATATTGTTGCCGTAACAGATTACGACGAACTTAGTGGTGAACGTCACCAATTCATGATCTTACAGATCTGGGGGTCGAGAGTCCAAAGTGGGCTTCCGTAGGCCAAAGTCAAGGAGTCAGCAGGGCTGAGCTCCTTTCTGAAACGTCTTGTCCAGCTTCTACAGGCTGCCCCCAGCCGGTGACTTGTGGCATCTCCTCCATCTCCAGAGACAGGAGCTCAGGGTCTCGGGGCGTCCCTCTGACTCTGCCTCCCTCCTCACGCTTCCCGCTCTGATCTAACCCTCTGCTCCGCCTTCTGGCTTTTCAGGACGCTTGTGCGTACACGGGTTATCATCCCACCAGGACAACCTCCCCATCTCAAGGTCATTACCTTACTCGCATCTGCAAATCCCCCTTCGCAACGTAAGGTACTATAGTCACGGGTCCTGGAGATTAGGACAGAGACACCTTCCAGGTCCCACCATTCCTTGCAAACCTCTTCGTCCTGAATGGAGGCTGAAAACAAAATGAACCGCAGACTTCAGAAACTTTCTGTGTCTGCCTGCCTCTGTTATCAACGGTCAGCCTTCGAAAGGGCCGCAGAGAGGCTAGTTCGGGCCATTATCTGTCTTGACAAGCTTTCTACCAAGCCCTGGGGAGGAGATACACAAAACGAATTTGCAGGCAAAAAGAAATGCGTGCCTGGAGTTAAAGGAAATACTATTTTTTTAGACTATCCAACAGCACCCCCCAGTGCCAAGAGGCGGGAAGAGGGGCTTGCCGTTGAACAAAGAATTTTATTTAACCCAACGTTTCCCAGCTTTGTGGTGCTTCAGACTCGCTAGGCGCAGATGGCCAGGCCCCTAAGCTCAGAGACTCCGAGGCAAGTGATGCGAGGTTGGGCCCAGACGTGAGAAGCTTTTGAAACATCTCGAGTGACTGTGGGTCCAGCGAGAACCACTGAGTTCAGAGTCGCGACGAATACCATCCAAAACCCTACCAGGCCGTGGAGAGTCCGAAATAAATACGATAAAGTTCCTGCTCTCAGAGAGCCGCCCGTCTCGGCAGACTGTGAGACATGGCAGAGACAAGCCACAACCAAAAACTGTGTGATATAAGGCAAGTTACTTACCCTCTCTGTGCCAGATTCCACATGTGTAAAATAAGAATAGTAAGAGCCCCTGCCTTATAGGGTTAAGAGAGTTAAATGATACAAGTCACGTAAAGAATTCGGTGTGGTGTCTGGTACAAAACAGGCATACGACAAGGATTAGGTGTTTCTAGCAAGTTCCAGGGATAGAAGATACATGACCCGCATTCCACACTCCCCTGTCGCTGGGGGCGGACACCACCGATCGACGGGAATACTCTTTCCCACTGAATTTGGACAAGCGGCTGAAATTCTTCACGACCCAGTTTCCCCAGGAGGGGAAGAGGGGGAGTCCGATTTTCCATGCAAACTTCCTCTGCATTTTACATTTAAGGAAACTGAGACCCGGGAAGGCCGGCTCACCGCACGAGCCTACGCGGACCTGGGAGGCGGGTCCCATTCCTCCCGGCCAGGCGCTCTGCGCATGCGCTTTTCAGCACGCCCTGGCTTGTCCGGGTCCGCCTCGGCTACAGCCTGCTGCGCTCACGGGCCCCTTCTGGTCGGGGCTCCTTGCTGCCCTTGGCCTCTCCGCCGCGGCCTCCTGGGTATTCTGCAGCGACGGCATGACCTCAGAGCTCCTCTGAGGGCCAGACACCCAGAATGACATGCTGAGAACTCACACCCAGGGATTGAAACCACTCCCACCCACAGAGCCCTGACCCCTGCCTTTCGCTGATTGCTTGATGGTATCTGCTGTATCTCAGGTAGCCTCCCGTCGATCCTGCCAGGCAGGGATATTTTTATCCCCAGTGCATAGACGAGGAAACCGAGGCTTCAAGAATTTTAATATCTGGACCATGGTAAAATTATTCACAGGCGGAAGAGTATCCAAACCCAGGGCTGATACCAACCAACCTAACCATACCTTTTAGCTTTGCCTATTGGATAACTTCATGAAACAGAACCACTACACTGTGCCACGACCCCAAGTTTTAAGCCTCCCTCTGTCATGACATTTACATGACAGGTTACACTGAACCTGTCCTGTCCAAGTAACGATCTCCCCAAGAAGACTGAGGTCCCTCTGCTGCTGCTCCCAGCACACACATATGCGTACATACACACCTTTTCTACCAGTGCCCTACTCATCCTTCAGTGTTATGCTTAAAGATTACTCCTCCTCCAGGCAGGCTGCCTAGACTGTCAGGTGTCCCTGCTCTAGGCACCAGTATCAACCTGTATCTCCCTTGTCTCAGCACTTGCCAAACCATGTGGGATACATTCTCTGACTACTGTGCCATCAATCTGTAAGTCCCCATCATGTCAGGATCTCACCGTTCCCAAGTTTGAGCCCCGCGTTGGGCTCTGTGCTGATAGCTCAGAGCCTGGAGCCTGCTTCTGATTCTCTGTCTCCCTCTCTCTCTGCCCCTCCCCCACTCATGCTCTGTCTCTCTGTCTGTCTCTCTCTCTCTCTCAAAAATAAATAAACAAAAAAAATTATAACAGTCAAACTCATAGTGACAAAGAATAGGATGGTAGTTACTTGGGGCTGAGGGCTGGGGAAAATGGGGAGACGCAGGCCAAAGGGTACAAACTTTGAGGCGTGAGTAAGTTCTGGAGACCTCGTGTACAGCGTGGGGACTGTAGCTGATAGTACTAATTGTATACTTGAAATATGCCAAGAGAAGGGCGCCTGGGTGGCTCAGCCGGTTAAGCGGCCGACTTCAGCTCAGGTCACGATCTCGTGGTCTGTGAGTTCGAGCCCCGCGTCAGGCTCTGTGCTAACAGCTCAGAGCCCGGAGCCTGCTTCTGATTCTGTGTCTCCCTCTCTCTCTGCCCCTCCCCTGCTCACATTCTGTCTCTGGCTCCTCCGAAACTAAATAAACATTAGAAAAATTTTTGAAATATGCCAAGATAGTAGGTCTCAAGTGTTCCTACGTGCACACACACACACGTAACTATGTGAGGTGGTGGATGCGTTCATTAGCTTAATTGTAGCAATCATCTCCCCGTGTATCTGCACACCAAAGCATCATGTTGTACATCCTCAATATATCCAGTTGTCCTTGGTCCATCGCACCTCAGGAGATGTGGCGGGGAGGAAGAAACACTAAATTATACTTAGTAATCACGGCTATCCTACTGAGCTTTGTTCCGGGCACTCACTATACTAAGCACTATCTATATACGCACACGCACATATATATAATCTCACCTAATGATCACTCCAAGCCACTTAGGTAGGTTATTATCGCTTTTCTCATTCTGTGGGAGGTAGGGTTGGGGGCTGGCAGAGAATGAGCCTCAGAAAGGTTGTGAACTGCCCGAAGCCACGCAGATATAGATACATATATAGATATATAGATATATGGCAAAACCAGCATTTGGACCCAGTTCTATGTCTGCAGGGCCCAAGCTGTGGACCGCCACGCTCGCTGCAGCCAACTCACACCCACGGCCTTGCGCGCAAGCCAGTGCCCTGTGGAAACTTCCTCCTCTTCCTACTGCGATCTCAACTACTAGAAAAACTACTAGATCGTGAACAGTTCATCGAATTCCATCACCAGGAGTTGCCAAACAAGAGCACGGTACTCCCAAAACTCGACTCCGAAAAGATGACACGTTGGAGATGGTGAAAGAAAAGAAAAATAAACAAATGAGGAGTTTGAGGGATTAGTCTTCGTTCCAAAACTTGAGAAGGAACGGTTGAAGCAAATCTGTACACATTAGCCTCCCATCAGAATCTGAGAAAAGAGACAGGTTTGTTCCTCGCCGCCTCCCTAGAACCTAGAAAAGCACCCGGCACACAGTTGGTGCTCAAAAAACACTACTGAACGAGTGAGCGGGCTCACATTAACCCAGATAATAGCAGCACACGGGTGACGGCAGACAGCAAGGGTAACCCAAAATCATGTTAAAAGTTCTCCGAATAGGGCACAAAAATTTGTTTCACGTAAATTTATAAATTTTTCAATGTTTATTTTTCAGAGAGAGAGAGAGACAGAGTGTGAGAAGGGGAGGGGCAGAGAGAGAGAGAGAGAAGGAGACACAGAATCCAAAGCAGGCTCCAGGCTCTGAGCTGTCAGCACAGAGCCCGACACAGGGCTGGAACTCACGAACCATAAGATCATGACCTGAGCCGAAGTTGGATGCTTTAACCGACTGAGCCACCCAGGCGCCCCTGTTTAATGTAAATTTAAACGGTCAAAATTACATTTACTTTATAGGAACACAGTTATCCTTATTTTCCCCCTTAGATCTGCCCTAAAGAAATTAATAAAAATCATTTAATACAAAACAGACTAATTGCTAATGTGCAATCCATTTCCTCTTACATCGCTGCTAACAATGATAATATAAAACATTCTAGTAATCAATGCACCATATATCACATAAATTGATGAAAAACCGCTAACGGATTGCTACCAAGGGGCTGGCGGACGACTACCGGATGGTAGGGGACAGCGGGACAGGCGTGTGGCAGAAAACAGGCCAGGAGCGTCCTCAGAGGCAGGAACCGAGAAGTTCGGGAGATGCGGCCACAGGGGGCTGCAGCCAGAGCAGGGAATTTCCAGGTGCTGGCGAGTTAGTTAGACGAGTTTCAAGAAGGGACCGGTAGAGCATTCTCAGCAGCTTGGCCGGACCCAGCGACCTCGCTCCCTTGCCCCGGGACTCGGCCACTCTGCTCTGCAGGCTCCGCCTCCCAGGGGCTAATTTGTGGTCCTTCTCATTTTTTTTCCTAAACGCGCTACCTTTCCGCACAGCCGTCGATCCACCCCGCCCCTCCTCAGGGAGAGCCAACTTTAAGCAACTTAACAAACTCCTAAACGAATGGACAGGAGCGAAGAGGAGCTCTTTACCAAAGCCTGTTAGAGAAAAAGACATGGCCACCTTCTGGGAATGCTCACACGCGCAGCGTCTCCCGGCTCGTGACCGTTCGGCTTCCTGAAGCCCTCTTCCACCCGGACGGTAAGTCGGCAAGAAGAAAATGCTACAGGTGGCACCGCAGCCCGACCGGCGCAGCTGTGCCCATGTCCACAAGAGGGCAGCAGTGTCTGTGTGTGTGTGTGTGTGTGTGTGTGTGTCTGTGTGTGTGTGTCTGTGTGTGTGTGTGTGTGTGTCTGTGTGTGTGTGTGTGTGTGTGGCCTGAACCAGAGGTCTCTCCCTGCCATGGGCCACCGCCATCAGCATTGGGAAAAGCAATAGAAGATTCAGGGTCAGAGAGCCGAAGGTCAACACACACACAGCACACACACACACACACACACACACACACGGCACTAAGACCCAGCGGGCAGAACCTGCAGAAACAAATTACACAGCCCGACTTCCTTCCCTACGTCCGTGGGTCCCACACAGAGATAGAGACCCTGGTGACAAGACGCTGGGTCCCCGTCCAGACCCAGTGATCAGACTCTCTGGGTGCGGCTCGGGCATCAGTGATTTTTTAAAGCACCCCGGGGTGGAGAAGTCCCGCTCACCGCGGCCTCGCGACACAAAGGATACATAAGAAAGAAACATTTGAGTCTCCTATACTTTTGCACATTTCGTGATGCTCGGCGGAAAAAGGCCAGAAAATACGAAGCGAAATGAGGAAGTGTCTCTGAAACAACGTGTAAGCCAAGGTCTCAGCAGAACATAGATGTCTCCCTCGAAGTGGGTCAGTTGGAGAGAGTTATTAAGGAATGACAGAAGCATAATCAGAGTATAGAGTGACCTCATGGAGGAGGGGATCTGTCCATGGGACCTTTACCCCAGGCCAGACCCCGAGGGTGGAGCGGGTAACGGGCCCTACAATGCAGGGGGCTGCGGCCCCCAGCAGGAGGAGGCATCCAAGGGAACAAATACCCCAGACCCGCTCTCTTCTGCCCTCTGAGCTCCTGCCAGACTTCCATTAAGCCGACCTCCACCAGATCCCAAAGGCAGGGAAACCACTGAGGGAGTCCCTCGCAGATAGCTTCCAGGGACAAGGAGCAGGGTGGCAGGGGACAGAGAGAGGATGGGGGAGTACAAGCAATCACACACTGTGCCAACATGTATCTGTCCAACAAACGCTAAATGAGCAGTACTGTCTACACTACTGGATATAAAACCATTTCACTTTAATTTTTTCTTTCCGTCTCTCAAAAATAAATAAACATTGAGACAGAGGGCGAGCAAGGGCAGGGCAGAGAGAGAGGGAGACACAGAATCCGAAGCAGGCTCCAGGCTCTAAGCCATCAGCGCAGAGCCCAACGCGGGGCTCGAACTCACAGACTGTGAGATCATGACTTGAGCCCAAGTTGGCCGCTTAACCAACTGAGCCACCCAGGCGCCCCTAAACAATTTCACTTTAAACCCCTGGGGATAAGGAATAGACATTCTTTGCTAGTTTGAATACAATCTAGGCAAAGTCACCTCTGGGAAAATGATGAGAGTTTTATTCGGACAAAAGAGGAATTTCTAAATATCCTTATTTTTTTAACATAGTAAGGAGCAACTCTTCTTAGAACTGGACAACCAAGTTTTCATTAAATTACAGTACAAGAAGCTTACGAACTTCCCGGTTAGTGCTATAAAATCTCCTTTCTGAGGCTTAGAAAAAATAAATCATTTCCTCATATTTATTATACAATAGCTGTCTTGTCAAAGAAGTGCCACAAATTATCTTATTTTTGGGGGTAGCATCCTCACCCGCCATCTTACAGATGAGAAAGCTCAAATACGGAGAAGTCAAACCATTCTCAAAAGGTCAGCAACAAAGCAAAGAGGGACGAGGCCAGGCCCTCTGAGGCCCCCCTCCGGACTCCAGCCCTCCAGCCCCCACTGCCCCGGAGTGTTTACCCGACCCTGGAGTTGGACTCAGAGGATTACGGGTAAAAACTCAGCAGGGGCGCCTGGGTGGCTCAGTCGGTTGAGCATCCGACTTCAGCTCAGGTCATGATCTCAAGGTTTGTGGGTTCAAGCCCCATGTCGGGCTCTGTGCTGACCCCTCAGAGCCCGGAGCCTGCTTCAGATTCTGTGTCTCCCTCTCTCTCTGCCCCTTCCCCACTTGTTCTCTGTCTCTCTCTCCCTCTCTCAAAAATTAATAAAACATTAAAAAAATAAAAGAACTCAGCGAAAGGGAGTCCCAGCTGTAACAGGACCTCACCAAGTGAGCTTGCGCCAGTCCCTTCCCGTCTCTGGGCCTCAGTTTCTCATGAGACAGTTAGACGAGGCTCGTAGTTTCGAAACATTTTCAGCAAGAGGACTTTTTCGAGCAAAATCTTGCTTGAGAACCAATGACCGGACAGACTTATCAGCTCTGTTCGTGCTGAGGCAGACGCCCTCTTACCCTGTCACTGAAACCCCTGAGAAAATTCTAGAAGACTTTTCAAATGCCTTCCAGGCCAACGTTCTTTGAAACATTGGTTCCGTGAGAGCGCAGTGTAAGCTTTTGGGGAAAGGAGGGAGTCAAGTTCATGCACTTGACCAGCAAAGTTCCACAAATCTCTTCCCCGCGGGAATCTCTGGGGTCTGTGACATGCTAACGTGTTTCGTCACTCTCCGAGCTGGCGATTTAATATCGCGTCGGAGAAAGCGTGATCCACGCAAGTGTTTCTCGATCTTTTCCTAACACCATCCGCCGCCAGAAATATGATTTATATCACAGCCACACGCACGCGTGCACAGAAGACAGGTTGCCTAAAATAATACTCCTCTTTCCTGCACTATTCCACGTCCCTTTTCAAGTGTCCGAATTCCTCGTGACAGTGGACATGAACACACATGTCCGTGTGTGTCCCTGGGTCATGATGCAAAATTTCGTTCTCACCGTGGGCTCCAGTCAGAGATGGTCCAGACCCGCTGTCTTGGCAACGGTCGGCTCGGCGACTCCAGCCACGCAGGCCGCAGGCTGCTTGTGGGTCTCGGAGGCGCAAATTAACGGATTCTTTTTAGGGCCTAAAACATGGGGGCCTCTGTGCCTCTCCTCACAGCTGAGTCGGGCCGAAGAATGTGGACAGGATGGAGCGAAGCAAGTTGGCATTGCCCTCGTCTGCGAGGGCCGGCTCAGGAACAAAGAGGGAGTTTGTCTCAAGGGCTGCCAAGCCCGCCTCATTCACAGGCACTAAATTCATTCAGCCTCCACCAGGCCGCGGGCGTCCCCTCTCGCCCCTCGGGGCCTGCCAGCCGCTTCTACAAGGGGGCAGTGTCAGATCTGGGCAGCTCTCCCTGCCCGATGTGACGGGCATTCAGGGCGCCTGTGAGAATCGGAAATGGAGTCACTCTCGTCTGTTGAAAAACAACATCCTTCCCCCATCACCCCGGGTGCTCCCTGCTCCCACCCCCCACCCTCCGGGGACCCAGGAAACAAACCGATCTTGAGCTGCGTGTCCCTTGTGGGAAAGGGTGCTGGCTGGCCGGCCGCCGCGTGCAGGTCCCAGAGGGTCACCGCTCCTCACTCTCTCCCTCGCCGGGTGTCCTTCCTTCTTTCTCTGAAACGGCTGCCTTTGCATAGTCAGCCACCACCCTAAGCAGAGGCGTGGAGAGAGGAGGGAGGAAAGGGAAGAAACCCTACCCCGTGCCCAGCAGCACCCTGGGTACCTCGCATCCTAATCTCAGGCATTCCCCGTTACGTACAGAGGAGGCTATGGGGCATAGAGAGGTTGTCACTCAAGCCTGAGGGATCCCTAGGTTCAAGACCTACTAAGTCACAGGGAAGAAGGAGGTGGCAGGGAGGGCGAATCAGACGAGTCAACGGAGGACAGCCCCGGGCTTAGGCAAAATGACCTACAGAAGGAAGCCCCAAGGAGTCTACTCGTCGGCACCTGAATCCAGGTGACGGGGACGAGGGTGGATAAAGCACCCGTTTTGTAACCACACAGACTCAGGGGGGTTTAAATTAAGAGTCTCTTCTTTGGAGCGCCTTCAGGTTCACAACAAAACCCAGTGGAATTTCCGAGTTCCCAGTTACTCCTGCCACACACACCCAAGCCTACCCCACCACCCTCGTCAACATCGCCCACCAGAGCGGTACCTTGTGTGACAGTGATGAACCCACGTGGGGACAGGACTACCACCCAAAGTGAGTGGTTCCCGTCAGTGTGCACGTCTCGTGTCGTCCGTGCTTTGACAAACGGATAATGCTGGAGAGCCACCATTATAGCTTCATGGAGAATAGTTTCCCTGCACTAAGATTCCCACCTACTTCCCCTATCCATCCCTCCGTTTCTCCTCTCTCACCTCTGACACCTGCCAGTCTTTTTACTTCCTCCATAATCCTGTCTACGAATGACATTGAATCCATTTAAACCCTCCCAATGCAAATATCTAGCCTCAGATGTTTTCACTGGACCATTCCACTACATGTTTAAAGAAGAGTTAACAGTAGTTCTACATAATCTCTTTCGGAAAACAGAAAAGGAGAAAGTTCCTCTCAGTTGCTTTTATGAAACCCATGTTACCCTGATACCAAGACCAGACGAAGACCATACCAAAAAAAGAAAACCACAGATCCATGTCCCTTACGAGTATAGATGTGAAATCCTTAACCAAATAGCAGCAAATAGAATTCATATATAATGAAAAGAATTATATACCATGACCAAGTAAAATGTATTCCAGGGATGCAAGAATGGTTCAGTATTCAAAAATCTACTGTGTTAGGCTAAAGAAGAAAAATCACATGATCGTATCAACCGATGGGGAAATATCTTTCGACAAAATCCAACACTCACTAATGGTAAAACTCTCAGAAGAAAACAGGAATAGACAGAAACTTCTCAATTTGTCAGAGATCATCTACCAAAAAACCAACGGCTACCATTACACTTAACGACGAAAGATTGAATGCCTTCTCCCTAAGGTCAGAACCCAGGCAAGGATGCGTGTTCTTTTGTTCTTTCTATTCTTAATCAACAGCTTGTTGGAACTTTCACTGAGTGCGATAAGTCAGGAAAAGGAAATAAAAAGCATATTGGTGGAAAAGGAGGAAGTAAACCTATCCCTAGTCTCAGGTGACATAATTGTCTATGTAGAAAATCCCAAAAATCCTCAAAAAGAATTTTTTTAACTCCTAAAATAACTGAGTTCAGAAAGGTCATCTAATATAAAATAAACATACTTAAATCAAGTATATTTTTATAAGCTAACAAATTAAAAACACCATTTACTCAAAAAGTAAATATCTAGGGGTCGCCTGGGTGGCTCAGTCGGTTGAGTGACTTCAGCTCAGGTCATGATCTCACAGTTCGTGAGTTTGAGCCCTGCATTGGTCTCTGCACTGACAGCTCAGAGCCTGGAGGCAGCTTCAGATTCTGTCTCTCCCTCTCTCTCTGACCCTCCTCTGCTCGTACTCTGTCTCTCTATCTCTCACAAAAATAAATAAACGTTAAAAAAAATTTAATAAAAAAAAGTAAATACCTAGGTGGAAATCTAACAAAACGTGCAGAAGATTTGTATGCTAAAAATTACCAAAGGATGATGAAAGAAATCAGAGAAGATAAATGAGAGACGTAGGGAGTTCATGGATTGAAAGATTTGACACAGTAAAGATGTCAGTTCTTCACCAATTAATCTCTACGTGTAATGAGATTTTTGTCTAAGTTCTGCCAGACGTTTTGTAGATATAGAGAAGCTTATTCTAAAATGTACATGGAAACAAAGGAACTAGAATAGCTGAGCCGATTTCAAAAAAGAAGAATGTGGGAGGAATCAGATTACCTGCTTTTGAGACTTACTCTGTAGCTACAGTAATCACAACCGTGTGACATTGGTGGAGGGAGAAATACATAAATCAGTGGAACAGAAGACAGAACCCAGAAATAGACCCACAGGAATACACCCAAATACAAAAGTCACCCAATGGAAGGAAAATAGCCTTTTCAACAAATGGTGCTGGAGTAATTAAACATCCAAAGAAGCAGAAAACAATGAACCTCTGCCTAAGTCTCACACCTTCTACAAAAATTAACTCAAATGGATTACAGACTTTAATGTAAAACTAAAGCTATAAATCTTGGGGGGGAAACATAGGGAGAAAAAACGTTCAAACGTTTCCTTTTAGGAAAAATGGAAAAAATGTATTTATAGATACTGCATTTTTTCTGCTCAGTGAAAGACCCTGTGAAGAGAAGAAAAAGACTAACGCAGGTCTGGGAGAAAATGTTTGCGAAACATGTATCTGACAAAGGGCTAGAAAAAACATCGCTGGAAATTTGAAAGTCAAATAAAAACCAGTCTAACTAGAAAGTAGCAAAAATGTGTGTAGAGACATTTCACTGAAGGGGATCTATGGATGGTAAATAAGAACATGAAAAGATTTTTAACTTCGTCAGCCCTTAGGGAGATGCAAATTTAAAACCACAGGGAGATACCGCTACAAATCTATTCCAAAGGCTAAAATAAAACAGAGACACAAGACCAACTGCTGGTAAGGATTCTGAGAAACTGATCGCTCGGAATGTACAACAGCACGTCCACTCTGGAAAACACGATGGCAGTTTAAAAAAAAAAAAAAAATTAACCAGGCAACTACCGTACAAACCGGCAATAGCATTTATTCCAGGTATTTATTCCAAAAACACAAAAACGTATGTCCATGTAAAAACCTGTCCATAAATGTTTACAGCAGCTTGTTTGTAATCGTCAAAAACTAGAAACAATCCAGATGTCCTTGCAAATTTCTTACAAATGCCGCTTAATAACCATTCTTGTGACAAGTCTTCTTGGACTCTCACGAGAGCTTAGCAGACACCGCGAGATGTTCTCCCACAGTCCATTTTCACCTTCAAGTTTATTTTAATGACCGAGATGGACTCGATCTTTGCTTTTAGAGAGCTCGCGCTTCTGCGGGAGACGCTGAGAAGTGAGTGAGTGTGAACAATTGATTGCCGCAGTAACGGCTTGTTGTTACAAACCTCCTTTAGCTCAGGGCTCTCCCACCCAAAAAGGTGCCAAATCCAGCAGCTGACTTGACCATTTTACACAGGAACCTAGGACCGTTTGACACTTTTATGTAAACCTCATCACAAAACTTTCCAAAGGACTGGGTGACAGGCCCAGGAACCCTAATTAAATCTCTCTGGTTTAGTTAGAAACACCAAGGTTCTCTGATCAATGGAGCAAGAAACAATTTGCCTGACTTAATTATTGTGTAAAAAAAGATGGGTCTTTCACCCTCTTCCTGGACCTATGTATTAACGAGTCCCCAGGGTAAGTGAAGGTATTAAGAGCTCCTACACCAGAACCAGCTCCTCCCAACTTCCCCACTTCTTCACAGTGAACCTTGACTTAACTTCCTCAGGCCTCAGTTTCCTCTGGTAAAAAGACACTTCATGAAAGTACCTCCCTGATAGATAAGGCAATTGTATAGATTAAGTAAAATAGTTCGTATCTATAATGCAATGTTATTAATGCATATAATTCGTAAATAATCCGTATTCATGCACAATGCCTGACATCTAGGAATTTCTCTATTCCATGACAATAGTCCTGCCTCACCCACGGGAGATACGTTCCAAGAGCCCCAGAGGATGCCAGAGACCACAGCCAGTACTGAACCATATGCATATACATACATACTATGTTTTTTCCTGTATATACAAGCCTACAATAACGTTTAATTTATAAATTAGGCACAGTACGAGATTAACAATAACTAATAATAACATAGAACAACTATACAACATATTGTTATAAAAGTTAGGTGAATATGGTTCCTCTCTCTCAAGAGATCATATTATGCCATCCTCACCCTTCTTGTGATGATACATGATAAAAGGTCTACGTGATGAGATGAACTAAGGCGAATAACTAGGCACAGTGACGTTGCCTTAGGCTACTCTTGACCTTCGGAGATCATCATCAGGAGAATCGTCTGCTCTCAGACTGTGGTCGATCATGGGTAACGGAAACTGGAAAGTAAAACCGTGGATAAAGGGGGACTACTGTGTATAATAGTGAAATATTATCAGCTTATTTCTTCAGAATGACTCTTAGGAGCAATAGAAGTACAAATCCAAGAATTTAAACATTTTTAAATCTCATGAAACACATTATCAAATTCTTTCCTAAGAATGGCTAGACCGATCTCCATTCCCACCTGCAGTGGAGAGAGCACCCCTCTCTCCTCATCCTTGCCAGCTTTCTGTGCTCTTATGGTATAGCCTTTGTAATTTGATAGGTGAAGATTCGTATATTCCTTTCCTTTGTGTTTCTTTGATTATCAGCAAGGCTGAAAAAAAACTTTAAATATATGTTAGCTATTTGTATCCCCCCTTGGTAGATTGTTAATTAATATCTTCTACCTACATAATTATTAGGGTCTTAGCCTTTGTTGATTTATAGGAGTTCTTTATATATTAAGGATATTAATTCTTTGATGGCAGTGTGAAATGTACTACATATATGTGGAAAGGCTTATAGCAGTTCTAGTGCTTTGTCACTGGAATGGTGAGTAATGTTTATGGGATGTAGGTGACCTTTATGACTTTTAATTCACAAATGGTAAGGCTACCATTTTTTTTTTAACTATCTATACATCATTTTCCATCCTCCACAGATCTGAAGATACGACTTCTGCTTATTATTTCTAGGGTAGCTCTAGTGGATCCCACTCGTGTCCCTTTTCCTACCCAATGTGAGTATTCCTGACAAAATTCTACTGCCACCTTCTGCACAGAATTGCCCTGAAGCAAACAGGAGCGCCCTCACCACCCTTTCTTCGTTTCACCTGTCCACAGACCTCAACCAATCATGGATTGACATTTGGGTACAACAGCCCCAGTCCCTTGCTGTGCGATGGCACACTTGGTGCTCCAGAACTTCCCCCATGAGAGCAGATGGGAACCAATCTCTGGAGGAGACCACACTCTTGCTTGCCATGTCTCCTCTGCCCTATGCCGCTTCCGTCTCTCCCCTTTTCCTGGGAGTGTTCTCCCGGAAAACCTCTTGAACACGAATACCTGTCTCGGGCTCTGCTTCTAGGGAATCCAACCTAAGCCCATGGCCTTTCCAGGAACAATCATTTCTATTCGTACCTTTGTTCCCCAACCATTCTGAGACACACTTCTTCATGGCCGCCCTGAGTGTACAACTACTTGCTTTTCCTTTATGGTTGAGTAAAACCTAAGTGATGGAATTGTTCAGTGGCCGGTCCGGGGTCAGCCGGCATGTTAGTTACTGTGTCCTGAGACCCTTGAGGCAAACTAACCTGAGTATGAACTTTTGGCCAATGGCAGCTGGCACTGTTACTGGGCCCTGGCCCTGACAAGCCCTCACTTCACGTTCCCCACCCCGGGGCTGGCTCCTTCTTCTGGGCAGAAAATGATTCACACTGGCTTGGCAGCTCCAGCAGAGGGCACAGAAAGTGACTCACCCAGAGGCCCAAGAGGTTGGGACACGCTGGTTTGCACAATCCTACATGGTTGGAGCTGGAGAACACCACACTGATTCTATAACCTTACGGACAGGGAAGCCGAGGCCCAGGAAGGTGAAATTGCTTATTCGAGGCCAAGCAGCAAGGCTGCACAGCCAACAGCAGGCCCTTCCAGCACAGGGCGAAACTGTGGGCCTAACTATAATTTCTTTGCCTTCAATTCCCCTTTTTTATCGCCTAACCTAGTGACCCTTTTCTGTTCCTTCCTTGCTGCTCAAGCTCAGCCCACGGTTGGTTTGCCTAAAAGCAAACCTCCTCCTCCTCCACCTCCTCGTCAACCGTCTCCCCTCCAGTAAGCCCGCAGCCTTGCTCAGGTTCCTCCCATCCTAAATGCAAACCAACCAACAAAATGCCCCTTGCTTCAAACCCTTCACTCAAAGAGCCAGTGGCCCAGATGCCTGAGGAGGCCACAGTGCCTCCCACCGGGTCCCTAGCTCCTGCTCAGCCCCAGCACCACCCACTCCCCACCTGGCTCCTCTGGTGACAGTGAGGTGCAAGTACATAAGGCTCTTCCTTCCCTTACCATCTTTGCCCATACACGTCCCTCCTTCTGGAACATCACCCCCCTTCTGCCTTCCCCCGAGACTTGGTTCTGCTGGTATTTCCTCTGGGAAGCCTTGTTCACTGCCAAGCTAAGCAGAGCCCCCCTCTGCCGGTGCGTGCCGCCCCCTAGACCACCACCAATCCACTGGGTCTGTGTCTGTGTCTGGCACTAAGCCAGAAACTCCAGACAGCCCAGGGCTGTGGTATAATCCCTGCTCGAACGGGGTTCCAGCTCTGGCACCTGGGAGCTCCTCCGTACCTGCGTAGTCAACCTTGCCCTTCCGGTGCAGGTGATTTTGAGGACCCCCCTGGACGTGGCAACAATGCTATGTCAATATGAGTAAAGCTATTCTCCTGGCCCTGTTGCAGAGTGCTGTCACAGCCAAGGAAGCTGAGCTCAGCCACCAGGAAGTGCTTGCTGGGGAACTCCAGCCCCCTTGTATTTTCCGAACACCAGGAAGGAGATTCATGCCATAAGAATAGGTCTTTAATCGTTTTTCCCGTTTTCTCTCTTCTATTCCCTGACGTGTCACAGTGCCTTCCGCCCCATCTTTGCTCTCACTTTTTTGTCCCTCTGGCATCCCGGTGACCGGAGTCTCTGCAGAAAATGGGTGCAAGGGACAAGCTGAGCACACTCATTCCTTCCTAGGCGTGTATCCTAATTCACCTACTGGTTTGCCTCCAATTTAACGTGTTTCTGATGTTTTGCTGCCATGAGATAAGTCTCCAAGAATGTCTTTGGCCCGAGATATCTGCCCCGGCAGCTCCACTTACTAGTTTTTTAGCCTTTGACCTTGAACCAATTTCTTACCGTCTCTCTGCCTCCGTTTCCTCAAATGCAAAATGGAGATAATAATTCCTAAGCTTCCTAGGGTGGCTGTAAGGCTCTCCCGAGACCGACGCCCTAAGGTACTTGGAACAATTGGCAACTGAGTCTTCTGATTTGCTTGCGGCAACAAAATTAGTGCTGAATTGATGTAATTCCAGACCAAAGCAAAGAAGCTTTATAGTTTCTGAATGATTTAGTAATGATTGGCTGGCTGGCTTAGTGGGTGGAGCGAGACAAATATAAATAAATATTTTGATATTTATCTATTATAAATATCTAGTGTTTATATGTTATACATATTTTTAAAATTTTTTTGTAGTTATCTTGATCTCGGGGTTGTGGGTTCAAGCCCCATGTTGGGTGTAGAGCTTGCTTAAAAATAAAACCTTGAAAAAAATAATAAAGAATGGTTTACAGAAAACTCGCCGTGTGCCAGGCAGTCGCCCACTGAGGTAGGCATTATTATTGGCCCTGTTTTACAGACAAGGAAGCAGAGGTTAACTTGCCAGCATCACTTAGCAAGCAGATAACAAAGCTGAGACCCGAACTCAGGCGATCTGATAACAGAACTCAGGCTCCGATGCCCTTACCTATTGCCAAGGCGATTAAACCAAAGGCTGCGATTCCCACTACGTTCTGTGAAATACAGCAAAACTCTGGAGCCTCTGATTATCTGGGCGCATCTCCAAGAGTCTGCAAAATCCACATGAGGAACCACTATCATAAATACGCCCCTCTCAAGACAGGAATCACTTTGTTTGCGTTTTAGTTTCACCACTTAAATCTAGATAGTTAAAAAAAAAAAGCTACCTCCTTTTTAAAAACACTTGGTTCTATATGTGTTCTTTCCCTCTTTATCATTGAATACAACATTTAAACTGCCCTGCCCGAGGGGCGCCTAGGTGGTTCTGTCGGTTTAGCATCCGACTCTTGACTTCAGTTCAGGTCTTGATCTCACGGTTCAGGAGTTCAAACCCCACATCGGGCTTTGTGCCAATGGTGCAGAGCCTGCTTGGGATTCTCTGTTTCTCCCTCTCTCTCTCTCACAATAAATAAATACACTTAAAAAAAAAAATAAACTCCTATGTCTGAAAATACAAGGACGCTTCTTATGCCAATCCTTCACATGAATCGAAATACTCCCTGTCCACGTGGGTATACAGATGTCGAGTTTTCCTAACTCGGAGAGTGTGTAGATATTCTTTGTGGCACAATTTTGCGTTCCCTCCTTTTTACTCAGTGTAAGTTTTATGCCTCCTCTGCTGACACGATCGTGCATGTCTTTTGAAGTCTGCTATATCACGTTCATGTGTACCAGCTCGCCTCTCCGCCGGCCAACGTGGGGTCCGTGTGATGAAGAAAAGCTAGAAATATTTTGGGAGTTTTGTTTCAACAACTGACCTTCTTTTCTTTTTAAATTGTTTACTTAAAATATTTTCCCGGGGTGCCTGGGTAGCTCAGTCGGTGAAGTGTCCGACTTTGGCTCGGGTCATGACCCTCGTGCTGTGCTGACAGCTCAGAGGCTGAAGCCTGCGTCAGATTCCGTCTCCCTCTCTTTGCCCCTCCCCCCTCAAAAATAAATAAACGTTTAAAAAAACCTTTTTTTAATTTCTTTTAAACATTTATTTTTTTATTTATTTTAAACATTAAAAAACGGGTTTGTTTTTTTCATGTTTATTTTTTGAGAGAGACATCGAGTGTAAGCAGGGGCGGGGCAGAGAGAGAGAGAGGAAGACACAGAATCCGAAGCAGGCTCCAGGTTCTGAGCTGTCAGCACAGAGCCCGACGCGGGGCTCAAACCCACGAACTGTGAGGTCATGATCTGGACCGAAGTCGGAGGCTTAACCAACTGAGCCACTCAGGAGCCCCCGAAAACTTTTTTAATAAATAAATAAAAGACATTTTCCCAAAAGTGGGAACGCCAGTCCTGAAGAAGAAAGGCATAAGGAGGAAAAGTCATGGCTAGGTCTGTGTTTGAATCTTCTCCCCACCACTGACTCTCAGGTGGCTCCCTACCCGTTGCTTCATGTCATCCCAAGCCCCATAAGTCAAATGGTAATAATGCCATCCCCACAGGCTAGTCACAAGGATTAACAATAAAATGAAAGGCATCAAACACATACTAGACCCTAACTAAATGGAGGCAGGCATTGTTGACACTACTAACTTAAGGCTTTTTATTTTTTTCCGAGTTAACTATCTTTCCAGCTTGCACAATAAATAGCTTAGTTATTAATTAAGACTTAAATCATTTAGATCGATCTCAGTTCAATGTGTTTTCCCTGTAGGGGATTTTCTTTTTAATCAGGTATTCCAGAGATGGTACACCTTAGCTCAAATATTAACGGTGGAATTTATCAGCTCATAACCAAAGCTGAGAGGAGGAGGACGAGGAGGATAATTATAATAAAAATACTTAGGGCTTCCCTTCACGTCAGTGCCATGTTAATAGCTACCATTAATTGCTCACGATCTATGTGCCGGGCCCAGGGCAAGAAGCTTAATTGTTTTCTCTGACTTAATCCTCACAGCCATGCAAGTCACGAATCACAACGGCCATTTTAAAGATGAGAACGCTGAGTCACAATGATGTTGTGTACCGGGCTGTACAGACGGAAGAGGTTGAGTTCACTTTCAAACCCAGGTCTGTGGGACTCCAAAGCTCACGTTCTCCCTTTGACATCAGACTGCTTCCCAGTGAGCCGGAATCAGCATCTCAAACGTCATCGTGGGGGTGCCTGGGTGGCTCAGTCGGTTGGGCGGCCAACTTCAGCTCAGGTCATGATCTCGCGGTCTGTGAGATCGAGCCCCACGTCGGGCTCTGTGCTGATGGCTCAGAGCCTGGAGCCTGCTTCCGATTCTGTGTCTCCCTCTCTCTCTGCCCTTCCCCTGTTCATGCTGTGCCTCTATGTCTCTCAAAAATAAATAAACAAAAAAAAAAAAATTAAAAAGAAAAAGTCATCGTGGACAGCGGACACCTGGGGGATGTCCTGGGTACGCGTGGCTCTCTCCAGAATCTGCTGTTTTGATGATCGTTCTTTGCTGGATGCCTGCCCGGGAAACCATGACTTAATTTGACATGCTTCTCCCCAAGGCCAGCGTTTCCGTAAGGGCTCCCCTGCCTTCAGCTAGAAGTCCACCTCTGCTCCTTACTGACCTTAACTTTCTAATCCTTAACTTTCTAATCCATAAGGTGAGAATAACAATAGAATCTAACTCAAAGGGTTAGAATTAAGAGAATTAAATGAGCTAATACCTGTGCACTTTCGTAGTACAGTACCCGGGAACCTATCAGATGCTTAGTAAATATTTCCTAGTATTATAAAATTAACACATTATTACTAAATGAGAGACTAACCTACTTCCAGTCCAGGTGTCCTTCCCCTGTCCTCTTTCCTTCCCCCATCCTGTCCCCCAGGGTACAAAAGCTGTTTGGAGAGTATTTCTGCCTGGGGCTAGGAATTTGGGAAGAAAACAAAATTAAACCAATCAGGCTATAAAAATTCCTCTTTGCCAAGCTGGCTCTGCGCCAGGCCTGCTGGCAGTCAGAATGTATGAACCAAGGGGAGATGAAAGGTACAATTCCCTTCAGAAAATGCCACTGCCGGGATCAGTCCCTGGCATGAAGGCAGAGCGCGCCTCCTCGGTGACAGGGCAAGCTGGACCGGACGAGCCGCCCTTGCCGCCACAGAGCCCCCTGCGGAGGTCAGACCCCAATCCCGGAGTATCAACCAGCCTGACTTTCCCAGCAGGAGAGCGAGGGCAGAGCCAGCCACCAGGTGGGTCCCCTCTCACAGGGCTGG
>PITB01025716.1:0-22449 GCA_004024585.1 Paradoxurus hermaphroditus
ACTACATGGATGGAACTAGAGGGTATTATGCTAAGCGAAATTAGTCAGAGAAAGACAAATATCATATGACTTCACTCATATGAGGACTTTAGGATACAGAACAGATGAACATAAGGGAGGGGAAGCAAAAATAATATAAAAACAGGGAGGGGATAAAATATAAGAGACTCTTAAATATGGAGAACAAACAGAGGGTTGCCAGAGGGGTTGTGGGAGGGGGCATGGGCTAAATGGATAAGGGGCATTAAGGAATCTACTCCTGAAATCATTCATCATTGCACTATATGGTAAGTAACTTGGATGTAAATTAAAAAATTAATTAATTTAAAAATTAATAAATAAATGTAAATTTCTGGGGAAAAAAAACACCTCCTTGTTAAAGGATCTTTTTGGATATGTGGTGCTCAAGCTTCAGTGGGCATCAGAATCACTGGGCCCATTCCCCAGTCTCCCATCTGGGGGAGAGGAGAGGTGAGGGTAGGAGAGAAGAGGAAGATTTGCATTTTTACCAAGTTCCCAGGTGACTGCACACTGCTGGTCTGGAGACTCGCCTTTGAGAACCACTGCTCTAGAGGTCCCCTGTCTCTGTGATACCACATCGAATCAGAAAAAGTAAGCTGTATGTTCAAGGCTTCCTATTCATTCAGCAAACACTTATTGAGCGCCTACTGTACATCAACCGCAGGCCAGGAAGTGAAATAAGACACTTAAGAGACTAATGTATTTCTAACATCTTGGTCTTTGCAGCTGTTGTTTTCCAAAGGAGGCTTGGGAATACACTAGTGTCCTTATTTATCTCAAGTGGTCTCATTAAAGTCTCAGGAAATCATCAAGAATAAAGTTCTATTTACTTGTAACTTTGCTAGAGAGGAGGCGGAGGGGAGTGTTCCATATTTTTATAAAGTTTCTTTATTTCTAAATTATTAGGAATTACTGCTTTTAAAGGCTATTTCTATTTTATTAACTCTGCCAGCCTTTGCCAGCCTCCCTTAAGGCAAAATTGTTCCCAACCCCACCAGATCGGAATACTTGCACGTATCTCTAATACGTATGTCATCACCGTAGTGTTTGTGTTCTGGTTTTTTGCAGAAGAATTTAGGCAAGGCTAGCATAAGGATCGTGCGGTTTGAGGCTTTGGGGCATGAGGGTGGAGGGTGGAAAGAGAAAGAGGAGAGGAGATTAAAGCTCTCCTAATCCCACATTTCATTTCTAATTTAGCCCTGCTTATATTAATTATATACGTTTCTTCTTTTGCTGAAAAGCCTTTTCTCATTTTTACCAGATCGAGTCTTGGGGTTGGTTTGTTTTTGTCTTGTTTTATTTTGTAATCTTGGAGAATGCGAGCAGAGTGTCCAGGCATCGACCGCAGGCGTGGCAGGTTGCCCCAGTTGAAGCTTCTGGCCAAAATGGTGATTCCCAGGAGGAATTTCGTAGGTTAACTGCCAAGAGGAGGATGTTCGTTTTGGTGCCCCATTTGCCCTGAAACCTGGGGATCTGGGTGAGAAGGAAGAAGGGACGCAGTCCACATAGGTCAGAACTCCATCCGTGCGTCAGCCAGCTGAGGCGACGAGATCCCGACTTGCCTGCGGAGTCGAGGATGGAAGAGTGGTGGCCACAGCCCAGGAGGTCAGTTTCTCAGCCACCATTTCCAAGGCCACAGACCTCAGGGAAGGCCTCATTCCTGCAACTCATTAAAACATGTTACAGAGTTGTATCGTGTGGGGCCATTAGTTCTGCCTGGACTGTTACCGCAAATGTATCTGAGGAAAGTTCAGCAGGAACTTTCCGGTGCTTTCCTGAGTGAGTTAGGTCAGGACGCGCTTTTTGCCGATGCCAAATTGGGTTCTGGCATTGACCCAGGACATCAGGAGTGCAGCTGCCAAACAAGGCAAGGCAGGGTGTGTGAGGCCAGTTAGGCTTCTTGGCTTCCAGAATTGGATGTCGATGGCATAGCTGTAAAAACGTGCTGAGAGGAATTTCATTTTTAAATTCTTTTCTTACTTGACGTATCTGAAACAGCACATACTCTATAGACTACCCTGGTAACCTTGGCTGCCTAGTTTGTTTTATTTTAAAGGATTCTTTTCAACTTTAAAATTAAACAACCAGTTATATAGTGGTAGGAGTGAGGAGTGGAGTGATTTTCTTCTTTTTACTTTTGTTTCTTTTCCAAGGTTGGGAATAATACATTTTATTTAATTAATAGACATTTTTAAGTAGTTTTGGGTTTTCAGAAAATTGAACAGAAGGTCCAGAATTCTCATATACTCCCTTACTTCTTCCCCTCTCCCACGTTTCCCCTATTATTAACATCTTGCATTAATGGTGGCTTGTTACAATGATGAGCCAATATTGATAGACTGTTGTCAACTGAAGTCCCTAATTGACATTTGGGCTTACTCTTCATGTTGTACAGCCTGAGTTTTGATAGATGTATAAGGACATGTAACCACCACCACAGTTTCAGACAGGGTGGTTTCGCTTGCCTAAAAATCCCTTACGGCTCCACCTGTTTATCCCTCCCTCCCTCCCCCTATGCTCCTGGCAACCTCTATTTTGGAGGGGGATGTGTTGGTTTTTGTTGTTTGGTTTGGTTTTTTTAATTGTTTACAAGTTTTGTCTTTTCCAGAATGGAAACACAGTCGGAATCATACAGTAAATAGCTTCTTCAAATTGCCGTCCTCCAGTTAGCAACACGCATTTGAGCTCTCTGATGTCTTGGCGTAGCTCGAGAGTCCATTTCCTTTTACTGCTGAAAATATTCTTTTGTGGCTGTACCACAGTTTGTTCATCCATTCACCTATTAAAGGACGTTTTAGGTACTTCCAAGCTTTGGCAGTTATAGAGTAAATCTGCAATAAATACTTTTGTTCAGGTTTTGGTGTGAATGTAAGTTTTCAACTCTTCTGGGTAAATACCAGAGTGTGATTGCTAGATTATTCGGTGAGAGTATGTTTAGCTTTGTAAGAAGCTGCAAGACTATCTTCCATAATAGCAGTACTATTTTGTATTCCCACCAGCAGCGACTGGGAGTTCCTGCTGCTCCGCATCCTTGTCAGCATTTGGCGTTATCAGTGTTTTGGATTTCGGCCATTTTAATAGATGTGTCATAATATCTCGTTGGTTTAGTTTACATTTCCCTGATGTCATATGATGTGAAGCAACATCTCACACGGTTATTTGCCGCCCGTATATCTGCGGTGAAGGATCTCATCAGGCCTTTTAGCCAGTTTTTAATTGTGTTATTTGTTTTCTTATTGTTAAGTTTTAAGAATTCTCTGTATATTTTGGCTACCAGACCTTTGTCAGATACCTTTTACAGCTATTTCTCTCAGTCTCTGGCTTGTCTTTTCACTTTTTTAAACAGTGTCTTTAGTAGAGCAGTTTTTTATGTATATATAATCAGGTAGAAAGTGTTTTTAAATCAGCCTGACTCCCATCTTGGCTTAGTGCCCCTTCGCATCCAAGCAAGTAAGAGCAGCCTGAGAGAAACAAGGTAATCTATTGTTTAGTTTTTGAACATATGAGACCCTGACACCAGGTGTTCCCCAAATTAAATGTAATCAACTTTAAGTGCTGTAGGGAGGAAGACAGACATAGCCCAAAATTAAGTAAGGAAAAAAAAAAAACTTGGTTGTATGAGTATCTCCAGAAACATAAGATTTTCCCCCAGTTTTTATTTTTCTATGTATTTCTGTTTCTTTGTATTTCCTTGCTACTTATACTCCTTAAGTAACAAGAGTTCCTAAAATGACCAGGAAAACTGGAGTTGTCAGCTTCCAGAAGAAACTGTATTTAGCACATGAAGTTTGGTTTCAATTCAGAGAGGGTTGGGAGAGAGTGAATGCATCCTTACTACTCATTCATTCAGATATTCAGCAGATGTCTACGGAGCGCCTGCTACGTGGCAGGCACTGTGTTGGGAGCCTGCAGACAGCAGGCTCCAGGCTTGTCCTTGCGAAGTTCACATTCCAAGAGAGAAATGGACAAGTAACTCCGGCATCAAATCTCCTTTGACTGAGGCGTTAATATGAGAGCGAGCAGTGGAGCTGAGCTACAGCGAGGATGCTGGGTCTCGGAGGAGTAGAGAGGGTCACAGAGGCTTAAACCGAAGCTGAGAACTGAAGGGGGGATGGAGAACGGGCCAGGCAAAGAGGAGGGAAAGATGTTTCCAGCCCTCCGACTGTTCCCGTTCCACACCAGCCAAAGCTCACGTGGGAGAGATAGGAGGTTTGGGTCGTTCTTGTTTTTATAGTTTTTAAAATTCTGAAGTGTAACATGCATATCCCCCCTCCCCCCAAATTTTTAAACAGAGCTGGGCAGTGTGTTACAAAGGAAGCACACACATAACCACAACTGAGATTGCAGGAAGAGCTTGCCCACACCTCAGCACCATCCCGCACACCCTTTCCGGGTTGTGACTCTCTTTTTCTTAGAGCTAGCCACCTAAGTATGCGGCCTTACTATCAGAGCCCCGCATTGCCTGTTTTTAAACATCGTGTAACGGGAATCACACAGTATGTATTCTTTGGTGTTTAGCGTTTTCTACTTCTTTTTTTTCCCCTTAACATTACATTTTCTTAAGATTAGCTTGTTTAATATTCATTGCTATAGAGTATCCCACTTTACGAATCTAGTCTTCTGTCACTGAGCATCTTGGTTGCTTCTAGTTAAAGCTCTCACAAGAAAGAGATGCCCACGGACGATGGTGCCGCACTCCTGGCAGTGTAGCACAGCAGGCTTTGGAGGTCACACAGACTTAAATGGGTATCTCAGCTCTGCCGCTCTGACGGCTACTTAAGTTAAGTTACGGTTACTTAACCTCTCTGTGCCTCTTCTCATCTGTTAAATAGGAGTAATAAAAATACCAATAAGATAGGGCGTGCATGTAAAGTGCTTAACACAGTACTTGGCATGTAGTAAGCATTCAGTAAACATTTGCTTCCGCGTGGGGTTCTGTTTCTTATTCCTGGGGGTATTTCGTTTTCCTCTGAGTAAGTTCTCTACCAGGTTTCTGTGGCCTGACCCATCTGGATCTAGAATTGTAGAAATCTTTGAGATACTTATCCTCAGCCCTCTCATTTTACTGATGAAGAAACAGTCCCAGTGGGTCCACACAGAGCTGGGTTCTAGGAAGAAATTGAGGAAATAATGCCTCCGGACCACTCTTTTGGCCCAGATTGTTCTGGATGGTTCTTTGGACAACCATTTTAGCTTCTTACATGTATTTTCCTCTTTGCTCTACAAAGGAACAGGGGAAAAGAGAAAGCTCAAGGGGTTAGCTCTGTGGTCAACTGTAGACTGTGAAGTCTGTTACATTATGCCCCAGTCATTTGATTGTGTATTGGTCAGAGTTTAGGATTTCACGGGCCCTATCCTGGTTAGGTTCAGAAGCAAGCGGGCAAAATAAAGGACATAAAGCCTGCCTTGAAGATTATCGGCATTAGGTAAAGGTGTTTTGTTTAGCTTGAACTGCTATTAGAGTTACATTAAAATCACTTGTTACTTTTTTAAAAAAAATAGATACATTTCTTATTAAACTACTAACATGAGGGTGCCTGGGTGGCTGTTGCTTAAGCATCCAACTCTTGACTTTGGCTCAGACCTTGATCTCGTGGTTCGTGCGATCTAGCCACGCGTTGGGCTCTGCGCTGACAGTGCAGAGCCTGGTTGGGATTCTCTCTCTCCCTCTCTCTGCCCTTCCCTGTCCTCCTCAAAATAAATAAGTAAACATTAAAAAAAAAACAGTTATGATGAAATTGGAATCATGACAGAAGGGAGAAATGCAAGATAAACAACTGATATTAAATGAGTCTACAATTTACTTCCAAGCAAGAACAGTTCACAAAGACTTTCTATTCCCCTGCTTCAAGTCTACATTCTATCCTAAACCAGACTTTTCTGAGCTTTGCCCACCCCCACCCCCAAAACTTTCCAGCCCCAAATTTTGCCTGTCTTTCCAGGACTTTGCTGGTATTTAGCCCTTTTATTAGCCTAAACATCCCTGGTCTCTGATCCACATTCGTAAGAGAGAGAGTGTGTGAGTGTGAGTACATGTGTTTTATATGTGTGTGATTCTTTGGTGGCTTTGAGGGAACTCCAGGTCAGGCCTTGTCCTTCAAAAATAAGATTCCAGATTATTGGTTTAATCATGAGAATAAAGCCTGGCACAAAGTAAGCACCTGATAAACATTTAGCTGCTGTTGCTGCTGTGATTTCTCACTCCTCAAATGAGAATCACTTCTGAAAGTGCCAGTTTCCAAGTTAACAACTCCTCCTTTTCTTTCAAATTGTCAAGATTTCTGGAGTATATTTCCTATAAACTGCACTTAGTTTTTTCCTCAGTGTCACCATAAGTCTCAAGGGTTTATCGCCTTGAACCCTTACTGCATCTAAGAGGAGTCGGGCTAATCTGTTGGTATTTTCTGTGTCTGGCAATTTGCGTAATGGGAGGAGTTCTGTTTCATTAATCCACCTAAATGGTATAAGGTCTATACCCCTTCCCTCCCCCGGCCCCACTCTGATCTCCATTTCCTTTCTTCACTATCCAAAAGGGTCTGTTCAGCTGCTTAGCAGCAAGCAATTAGAACAGCCAGTCTACTTAGACATTAGGCTGGGTTTGTCTGACCTAATATACATGAAGACTCAGTGTTCCCAAAGGGACCCTTCCTTTTTTAAAGGAAGAAATTAATGATATCCCTTTTCATTAAGCTGGTGCCAGGTATTTTCTCTAAGCAGGCTATTTAAAAGAGCAAATTCAAACAGGTCCAAGAAACAAATGCAAGAGATCTACAAAGCTCTTAAAGGATGAGTTTACATACTATCCTAATTTCAAAGGAAAAGTTTTTAGACCAGGAGACAATGACCGGGCTGTCCCAGCGGGCACACGGCAACTCTAACTGTCAAACTCTGCATTTGTGCAGGAATCAGATAAGCGCAAAGAGCTCTAGGCTTGTTTCTGTTTTTAACTGATTCGTCCTCCCTAGGACAGTTCACATGCTAACTCATTTCTCAGGTCTGAATGTTTGGGGTGTGGGTGGGGGACAGAACATCCAAGGATCCACTCCAAATCTCCGAGGATCCAATTACAAAGTGTCCATTCCATTTGTTTTTCACTGCTATATTTACCCAGGCTCAGAGTAGTTCGGCTCACAGCATCACGCTGGGACTCTGCCTTCTGATTTTCAACGAGTGTTGCTGTCTGGGGACCAGGGCTCTTCTCATCTCTTGT
The DNA here is from genome assembly GCA_004024585.1 of Paradoxurus hermaphroditus. Taxonomy (NCBI): domain Eukaryota; kingdom Metazoa; phylum Chordata; class Mammalia; order Carnivora; family Viverridae; genus Paradoxurus; species Paradoxurus hermaphroditus. The sequence continues at coordinate 7,232 of PITB01025716.1, forward strand.
GGGCTGGTCATTCTTTGCTCTAGACTGCATCCTCTTAATCAGTCCATTAATGGAACCCCTACTTCACATAGAAGTTTCTATTTAACACTGTGGGAAGGCACTGGAAAAAAGTACATCCCATTGTCTCTCCCCTTACAGAGTTAGAATCGATGCTCCCTTTAAACTGCCACTCTGAGCAAATCAACCCATATGAGCTTAGGAGCCACCTGTAAATATCTGCTGAGGGTTTAGAGGATGGAACGCACACTGCATAAAGGCCTTGTTTACATTATCTGTAACCAGTAAATTATAAACATTGACCTTAGAGCAGTTCTCTTCTCTTCAGCGCTCTTGTCTTGTCTGAATGACAAATGGTCATTCAGACTGATTTCATACATTCTTTTGGTAGACCTTTTTACATTGTGAGCCTCTTGGAAAAGCTAATGGAATTCATGCACTCTGACCCTAAAAATATTTTGCATATAATATCAAGGGCTCTTTGAACACCTTCGTGTTCCCATCAGAGTCTACATTCCAGGTTAAGAATCTCTACTGGTGAGAAGAATTGGCTAATTTTGAAGAAGATCAATTTCTTGGCTAGAAAGCTTAATAGAAGGGTTTCTTTTTTCTTGCTCCCCAATAGCTGAACAAAAAAATGGCTCCTTCTTTTAACAGATGGTGGTTCTTCAAATATTTGTAGATTGCTCTAGCTTTCTCAGTTAGACTTCTCTTTGAGGTTTTTGGCTCTGTGATTCATCAAATGACCCTTAAAAGCTGTGTCTGCATTCAGGAAGGTTGTGCCAGGATCTAAGGCCTTGGGATTCGATGAGAAGATGCTCATGCAGTCTAAACGGATAGAGCTGCGGTCTCTCAGAAATGCCAAGGCAGGTTACGATAGAGTTTTCTTTCTTCATTGATAAAGAAAAAAAAAATTATCCCCTTTTAAAAAACTGAAAACCTCAGAATTCTCTAAAAGACTAAAACATTGAGCCTTATATTTGTTTCTCTATCACCTTAGCTCCTTTTTTTTTTTAATCAAAAGAACACTGCTTAGCTATTGCCCAATTTTTTACATTTAATAGAGAAGGAGGATTCGTAAGAGAATTCTGGAATGAAAGTTGGAGCATAAAGATTGAGATAAAATCATTTTACGCTTTACTTTTAACTCCCTGCAAAGTGAGGTTAATGTTTTCTGAGCCACTTTTAAATACTCAGATAATTTATGCACCACATATATTAGTATTATTGCTGTCCTCGAAAGCAGTTTTTTCTCCTGATTCTCATTAATAGCCACCTGAACTTAGATGCTACCCCAGGATTTCTTAGGCCACTGATTTTTATAAGAGTAATCATGGTCCCCAAAATCTCATATGTTGTGTTTTGGAGATTTAAAACTGTCTTTAGTTTTTCTTTCACGAAAGGTTGTATTGGCACCATGTAGAATTTAGAGAAGAATCATAGGGGGAAAATACCAAAACAATTGACAAAACCCGCAAATAACAGCCGCAAGCCTGACCGAACATCTAGAGATGAGGTATTTGGATTTGGTTTTAGACAGTAAATCGGCACTCACAGAAAAACGAGTAGGTTGGACCAAGTCATGCCTGATTTCCCTAAACTTACGTTATTCTGTAATGAGAAGATGCTGAGGGTGAATGATGAAGCTCTGTGTACTGACCGATATTTATCATCCTACCTGCCACCAGTGAAATGACTGCAGTCTCTGCGACCCCATCTTAACATTTTACAAACTTCCTTCAAGTCTGCTCACCCCCGACAAGTGTTTTCCTGCCTGTCCTGTTACAGTTGACTCTCTTTACCTTGAGGTGGAGGCTGGCAGGTGTGGGCCTATGGCCTTTCCTCAACTCCTAGAACATGTATGTATGTGTCTGCGTGTGCATGCACGTGCACACGTGCACGTGTGTGTATGTGTATAAAACAAGGAATGTATCAGACAGAACAAATTAGGATAAATTGGGTGTTGTGTAATTAAAGAGATTATATTAAAAGGTTTATGGGCAGGAGTGGGGCTGTTACCACACATACATACCTAAAGGGGCAAGGAACGGGTATGGCATCTGGAACCCAGATGGAGAGGGCCATATGAGGAGAGGGACCTTCAGAAGACAGATAACTTCCAGAAAAGGACACATTCAACACAAGACAGCCCCACAGAGGGATCTGGGGAATAAGAGTATTTTTCTCTTTCTTTCTTCACTCTCTTCCTTCTCTCGGATTTCTTGCTAGGGCTCTCTATTGGTCAAACCATGGGAAAGCCAGAGTAGTCCCTTCAGGTCAGCTTCTGGGGCAGAGAACCGGTAGAAATGGATGGAGAATGGATCTGGAGGGGAAGGAATGCTGCCTCATTTAAAAGGACCCAATACAATGCAAATTGGTGCAGCCACTCTGGAGAACAGTATGGAGGTTCCTCAAAAAGTTAAAAATATAACTACCATACAATCTAGCAATTGCTGTACTAGGTATTTACCTGAAGGATACAAAAATATAGATTCAAAGGGGTACATGCACCCCGATATTTATAAGCAGCATTATCAACAATAGCCAAGTATGGAGAGAGCCCAGATGTCCATCAACTGATGAATGGATAAAGAAGATTGGTGTGTGTGTGTTTGTGTATATATACACATACACACACACACATATATATATATACACACACACATATATACACACAATAGACTATTACTCAACCATCAAAACAATGAAATCTTGCCATTTGCAATGACATAATGGAACTAGAGTATATTATGCCAAGCAAAATAAATCAGAGAAAGACAAATGCCATATGATTTCACTCATATGTGGAATTTAAGAAACAAAACAGATGAACATATCATGAGGTAGCAGGGGTGGGGGATTGAGAAGAGAGAGGGAATCATGAGAGATTCTTAAAGATACAGAACAAACAGGGCTGATGGAGGGAAGTGGGTGGGGGATGGGCTAGATGCGTGATGGGTATTAAGGAGGGCACTTGTTATGATAAGCACTGCATGCTTTATGTAAGTGATAAATCACTGAATACTATTCCTGAAAACAATATTGCACTGTAATTTAACTAACTATAATTTAAATAAAAATTTGGAAAAAAATTTTTTTCTGACAGTGCAGAGCCCGACATAGGGTTTGAACTCATGAACCGTGAGATCATGACCTGAACCAACTCAAGAGTCAGACACTTAACCAATTGAGCCACCCAGGGGCCCCTGGAAGATTTTTTTCTTAAATAGTCCATCATTTAGGAGTTGTTCTGCTTTAATAAACAGACACTGAAATACAGTTACTTCGATTGATAAATGTTTACTTTCTTTATGTCACCAGAAGTTCAGGGAGGTAGGCAGTTCCTGGCATTAGTTCAGAAGATTAAAATGTCAGGCAAGGCCAAGACTCTTCAACTCTCTTTGCTTTTCTTTTATGATCATAAGATGGCTGCTAGAGATCCAGCCATCATGGCTGCTTTCTTTGCAAAAGGGCAAGAAGGATTTTCCTGGAAGCTCCACCCAATGACTTCTGTTTACATCTAATGGCCCTCCTTTATCTGCAGCAGCTGGAAAATATATCTGAGTTGATCACATTGTGCCCCATATAGTATAAGGGTTCTGTTGGAAACGAAACAGGGAAGAATGGAAGTTGAATAGACAACTAGTAATATCTATTCTAAGTAGAATTTAATCATCTGAGGTACATATGCCCAAGACATGGTTTCATGCTGGTTTCTAAACTTGAGAATTCTCAGGTCCTATGTATCAGATAGTCCCTCCTGAATGATCAGGTTTAGCTTCAGCTCCTTCATGGAATATCAAGGCCTGCAGGCAAGAAAAAGGCCACGTACAACAGACGGTTCTAGAATTCCAAAATTTCCTTGTGGAGAAAGTTTGCGAACAAAATGAAGCTATTTCTGGTAGAATCTAAAAGTAGGAGAAATGGAAAAGACACACTTTGTTAGCATGCTAGTGGAAGTGTAAAGGAACAATTTTTGTGCAAAAATGTTTTTCAGTGCATATTGAGAGCCTTTAAAAAATTGTTCAGATCCTCTATGCCAATAATTCACTCAGAATTTGCCCTTTTAAAATGTCTAGAAAAAGTTAAGAGGGCAATTAAATAAATTTGATATGGCTCTATTTTGGAAAACTGTATGACAATTAAAAACTACATTTACAAAGCGTTTAAGATAGTGTGCGAGTATTGGTTTTATTGTATAATAGCCTAAGGTTCTGCTGTCATTTTTGTCTGAGTGTTCCAATCCTCTAGGTCTCCCTTTCCTTTAATATCCATCTGGAGTGTCCGGAGCCTCCATCCTAGCATCCTAGTAGGATTTATACTTTCCACTCTATTGCTGCCTGTCACTAACTCAAACTTCAGGAAAAAACCAAACAGTCCTTTTTTTAATATTTTGTTTTTGGGGCAGCTGGGTGGCTCAGTCTGTTAAGAGTCTGACTCTTGATCTTGGCTCAGGTTATAATCTCACGGTTTGTGAGTTTGAGCCCCACATTGGGCTCTGTGCTGACAGTGCAGAGCCTGCTTGGGATTCTCACTCTCTCCCTCTCTCTCTGCTGCTCCCCAACTCGTGCTCTCTCTCTCTCCCAAAACTGATAAATAAACTTTAAAAAAAATTTTTTTTTATTTAAAAAGATTTTATTTTTAAGTAATCACACTCCACATAGGGCTCTTACTCACAACCCCAAGATCAAGCTTCGCACACTCCACCTGCTGAGCCAGCCAGGTGCCCCTAAAAGCTCCTTTAGGAAGAAATTGACAAAGAACTTAAAGGGCAATTCATAAAAGGAGAAAATATAAATGACTTATAACTATATGCAAAAATATTCGACCTCAAAATTTAATATGAGAAATTAAAATTTTTGCCTATCAAACAGGCTTAACTAGAAAAAAAATTAATGCATGGGCTATCAGGAATACAAGAAAACAAGCGTTTACAGCATTGTTTGTGTCAGGGCAAGAGCCCCATTGGAATGCTGCTAATATATTGCTTGGCCCAGCAATACCTACTCTGTAATCTTATCCTCTGTCCATAATTGGATAAGAATATTGGAAACTGTGCATACTATTCTGTGACTGGTTGTATTGATGTATAAACACAACTCAATGAGGGTAATTCTCTGTCACTAGGAGAATAATGGTAGATGAACAGAGAAACAGGGGCTTGTTTGACAGAGGACATGGTATCTAGCACATAGTAGGTGCTTAATAAATGTTTATAAAGTGATTAATTCAGATGAGTAGTCTCTTTTGAGGAAATTTGTTTGCTTTCAAAAAGCATCTTGCAGCGGTGCCTGGGTGGCTCAGTCAGTTAAGTGACTGACTTTGACTCAGGTCATGATCTCACAGCTTGAGAGTTCAAGCCCACGTCAGGCTCTGTGCTGACAGCTTTGAGCCTGGAGCCTGCTTCGGTTTCTGTGTCTCCCTCTCTCTCTGCCCCTCCTCTGCCCATTTCTCTCTCTCTAAAACAATAAATAAAACATTAAAAAAAAAAACATCTTGGGTCTTGCACTTTAGTTGCATGTTGTAAATATTTCTGGTCAACAGTTGTAGCCATGGGAATAGAGCTTAGGAGATGGGGCACAGCCCTCTGTTTAGAACAGTGAGACACTTTAAGAAATGGGATTTCTTTCTTTTTGTCACACACACACATACACACACATAGTCAAAATCACTATGAAAATGAATGTGATCTCCAAATAAGACTGGAGAAAGATTAGTAGTGGACCTGGGAAAAGTCTGCAGGAGGCAAGGTAAACCGACTTCGGTTGCTCTGTGGTTTATCTATATCTAGTGCTCTGGATAAGAGGAAACTAGACTGGGTCATCTGATTGATAAGCATAATAATTTTAGACAAATTAGTATGGTCTGGAGAGATGGTCTCGGGCCTGACTAAAAAGAGGGTATAGCTTGCTTAAAAGTCTTTTCTCCTCCTCTGCTCAAATATTTTTCCCACGACACACCTGAAAAATCCCCAAAACCTCTGTTGCAAAAGAATTTGGCTACAGTAATCAGTGAAGACAACTTGAAATATTGGTCTTCATATCAGCACATTAAAATATGCTTGGATTTTAATGATGAAAATATGTTGAATTAGAAACTTCTGGAAGTTTCATTGTTTATTTTCTTAGTAATTCCCAACAGAATGTGTTCAAATCACTGAATGTAAGAAAGCATCTAAAATAAGATGTTAGGAGACTTATTCTTAACTGTTTCTCTTACAAAGGGAAGGATGAGGTAAAGTTGCTCAGTTAGAAGGACTCTGGATAAAAAATGCAGTTTAGGTACAGAACATGGTGACTAAGAAAAAAAAATGAATTTTAAAATATGGCTCTGGCATTATTATTTTGTAGATGGTAACACCTGAGAATTTTTATCATGTGAACTGTATAAGCAATCATGTTAAAATAAAGCTTACCTTTTAGTCTCATTTTAGATATACATTACAACTAGAATTTTATCACTTGACCGTTTCTAAGTTCTGCTTACCCCAGTAAGTAAATATTATTATCCATCTTACAAAGGGAGTGATGAGTGGCCAGTAAGAAAAATTCTATTTCTTTGACACGTTTTTTTTACTAAGTTGTACAGTTATCTGCACCAAACTGAAATACTGAAAATTAATAGAGTTAAATTAGATCGTGCTAGTGAAGGAAAACCCAATCAGAAAAAATTAGGCACCAAGTGTGAATGGGTTTGGCTTTTTTTTTAATGTTTATTTATTTATGAGAGAGAGAGGGAGAGACAGAGTGTGAGCAGGGGAGGGGAAGGAAACACAGAATCTGAAGTGGGCACCAGTCTCTGAGCTGTTAGCGCAGAGCCCAGTGTGGGGCTCGAACTCATGAACTGTGAGATCACGACCTGAGCCGAAGTCAGACGCTCAACGGGCTGAGCCACCCAGGTGCCCTGGGTTTGGCATTTTGAAAAAGGTCTCGCTCTCAGTAAGTAAATCTCCTCTGTGTAATTCTAAAGTTCAAATGTTTCTGATTAGGGTCCTGCTGTCTTATTGGTACCTCCTGGAAGGCAGCAAGATTAGTAGCATGCATGAGTTCCTCATATCTCAGCGTGATTGAGTCCAGGTTTGAGAGTTGAGCAGTAATCCTGATGGAGAACTGCAGCATTCTGTACATGAGTCACAGACTGAGATCCTTAGAACTTTAACTTGGGAGTTTGTCACCCATCTAACCTTTAATATTGACATAGTCTTCAATGAGACATTTAGCCCATGGCATGTGGGAAACAGGTTGTACAATTTTGTAAGCAACCTTCAGTGAAGCCAACAACTTGAACTGTATTTATTGCATTTATTGTCATGAAGAGGACGTCTTCTGGTCTTTCCAGAGTCTATTTCCTAAGAGCAAAAATAAAATGATGCAATAGAGAGAAAGGGGAGGGAATGATTTTAGTTATAAGCTTGATGTTTAGTTATACATCTGATTTTCATACTCTAATACTATATTTGTAATTGTGGGGTGAACTAATCAGTGGAGGCCAGCGGCACAGGCAATGACAGATTTCATCCAAGGCAGAATAAAGGTGGTAGACATTTATCTGAATACACTGCAACAGAGCCGTGGACACGACAGCAAAGGAGAGACTGTTCAGGAGGCCATGGTGGGGGGCTGTAGTTAAGGAGGAAGTGAGGAGCTATGGGAATATATGGAATTTTCCTTTTGTGGTGCCTTTGTCTGGTGGTAAGTAGCCCATTGGTCAGCTGGGGCCCGTGGGCATTGTGAGATGGGTCACCTAATGAGTCTGTATTCAGTCCGGTGGTCACTGTGAGCCCTTTTACCTTGCTCAGGTTTCCATTGCTCAAGTCTGTTATCTAAAAGCAGTGTCTACAATAATTATAGTAATATATTCTACTGGAACTGTCATTCTGATACCAACATCATAGCTAGATGAGTGTTCATGAAATCAGTAAAAATTTCAATAAGATCTTTGGGAATTTAAGTTTCTCAACTGAAAATGTGTAACCTCTCTCTCTTACCAGTGGATCTTAGGTGATTCTAGTGAAGAATGTGACTTAGAGAAAAGGACTTACAGAAAATGTTTGAGCTGTCTTTGGACCTGAAAGTATGACATCCCCTTGTATACATAAAAAGTCAAAAAGTGAAATGTTTATGACAGTCAACAGGGTACGACTCCGACTGGGGCAGGAGAGAACAGATCACCGAGCTTCGCTTCTGATCAGCCCCGGCTGCTTTGTCTGGGGCCTCTGGCTGAGGTTGCAAGGGAATAGTCTGCTAAATGGCTCCGTCCTTAACACTGAAAGGCCTCCAGGCAGAAAGTTCAATGGAAAAAATTAACACACCAGAGTCACAAATGGAAATGTCACTGGAGGAAAACCACCTTTTACTCACAGGGAACAGAAACAACAAGTGTTTGGAAATAGGGTCTCAAGCAGTCTTCACAGCGCCAAGTTGTAAAAACCTTGATGAGGTGTAGGAGTGGGATGAAGAATCACATGCTTTTTTTATGTACTTTCAAATTAAAATTTCATATTCCATTTAGCAACATTTTAAAGAGGTAATAGCATTAACATTTCCTGGAAACAAATACATTTTACAGTAGATCTTCAAGTGATGTGCTGTGGTACTTTGCTGGGCGGTGGATAAATCGTGGTTGTGCCAAGATACTGAAGCAGTTGGACGGCACTGGGCAGTCGGGGCGCCTCCGTCTGCCTGGTCGTGCCATACAAATGGTGTAATTTTCTGTGTGTGTCATGCCATGGCAAGGACTAAAAAGCCTGCTTTATAAATAATGCTTTGCAAAAGTCATTGAATTCTAAAAGAAGGAGCACGGAAAATTATTCTAGGAGTAAATACACAGAGGCAGAAAGAGTGTAGTGTAGCGTCCCCGAATAGAACACACTGTGTGCGTAGCGATAACAGAGTGTGAAGGAAGCCCAGTGGAGGAAGGCCAAGGACTTCCCGTTGGACTTTTTTGCTTCCTTTGCTTGACCATGCTGACTTTCTAACAATGAATACTCAGTAATGTTCCAGCAAATGTTCGGGAGTGAAGGCATATGGAGCGTTTGATTTTGTTTGTGTTTAAAATATGGTTTCCACACAGATGGCATTGGTTTAGCTGTTGTGTGACTTTGTTTGGATCTTCCTTTGCTCAAAAAAGAGATGAGAACCACAGCTCTTTGAAATGCCCGGCTCTCAGGTTTGTCTTCTATAGTTTGCTTCACCACATTTGCAGAGGTATAGGCTTTTGTCCCTAAGATGTCTTCATTCGTGAGACTACAGTGACTTTCAACAGTGGTTTCAGCTGGATATTAGAATATTAGGGTTAAGGTATAAAAGGAGCCCGTGAAATTCCATGGACCAGGGATTTAAATATTTAGATTTTTAAATTCCAGAATGCAGTTACTATAGCAGGAATCTGGCCGTGATACTAGAGCTGATGAAGTCAACTATTTTTTTGAAAGGTTGGATGTCCAGAGATAAGGTCTACAAAAATGAAGTCAGTGACATATGTGTCCTATTAAATACGTTGGTGTTTAATATCCAAAGATATTTTTAGACATCCAGTCTTTCCGTTTTTCACTTTCAGCCTTGGTGAGGACAAATGGGATGACAGAAAAAACAAAAAAAGAGGAACAAAAATACTAGAAATTTGTAAAATTGGGTCACTTTTTTGTTTGTTGATTATTCTACCTACATTTTTTTCTTTATTTTTTTTATTTAGTTTTTAAATTTACATACAAGTGAGTTAGCATATAGTACAACTATATGAATGATTTCAGGAGTAGATTCCTTAATGCCCCTTACCCATTTAGCCCATCCCCCTCCCACAACCCCTCCAGCAACCCTCTGTTTGTTCTCCATATTTAAGTCTCTTATGTTTTGTCCCCTCCCTATTTTTATATTATTTTTGTTTCCCTTCCTTTATGTTCATCTGTTTTATATCTTAAAGTCCTCATATGAGTGAAGTCATATGATATTTGTCTTTCTCTGACTAATTTCACTTAGCATAATACCCTCTAGCTCCATCCACGTAGTTGCAAATGGCAAGATTTCATTCCTATTGATTGCCAAGTAATACTCTATTGTATATATATATACCACATCTTCTTTATCCATTCATCCGTCGATGGACATTTGGGCTCTCGTCATAATTTGGCTATTGTCAATAGTGCTGGTATAAACATCGGGGTGCATGTACCCCTTTGAATCTTTAGTTTTGCATCATTTGGGTAAATATCTAATAGTGCAATTGCTGGATCATAGGCCACTTCTATTTTTAGTCTTTTGAGGAACCTCCATGCTGTTTTCCAGAGTGGCTTCCACCTACACTTTGACCTTACTTGGATCCTGAATATCATTCCAGGGAACACTAGAGCACTAGCTTTGTTTCCTGTTGTCTGTATTTAGCTTTCCTTTTGTCTGTATTCAGCTTTTTCTAATGGCTCTTCACCCATCTTTCCAAAAGCGAGCTAAAGTCTGTGTCTCACTTTTGCATTTCCCCAGAAAAAATGCAGCTTCCAGCAATATTCAAATAATATGTTTTTCTCTTCACAATCACGTGGCATCTTAGGTTAAAGCAATTCTGTAATAAGACACACACTTATATCAACACACTTGCATCAACAGCCTCTCAAGGGTATTGCAGTAGAACCCATGAAGCTGCACTTGAATTGTACGTTAACCCCTAAGCAGAAGAGTCACTTCCTTCCCGGGACCTTGTGAAAGAGAGAGAAAGACTCTGTGAAACTAAGCTGCATTGTCTTCTGAAGATTGAAGTTTTGCATTGTGTGCATAGAAAACCAAGAGTCCTGGAAATGTTTTGCTTTTATTTCCTAAATCCTGGAATTCAGGTGGTTTTGCCAGGTTTTCTTCTGCAGGATCTGGTTCTTTTATCGACGCCCTCATTATAAGGGGATATGGGTTATTTGAACATAAGAGTATTTAGTAAATACTTCATTTCATCCACCTAAACCTAATTTAACAAATTCGGGAGAAGATTAAGGAGGCCCAGACACTGGTATGATTGTGGGGGAAGATCCAAGACTCATCTACTGAGCTGCCAGAACTGTTGTTTCAAATGTTTTGAAATCAGATGTAGCTCTCGTACACAAGCTTGGCTGAAGAAAAAAATTTCCCGTTTGGAGAGAAAACGAACTTCTTCCAGCTGCCGTGACTGGAGCAGTGGTGTTTAAAGGGAAAGTGTTTATCGGTTTGAAGTGTTGGAGTTGAGTTGGTTTGTCCGGCTTTCCTTTTTTTTAGCTTCTTCTCTTGTGCTAGAAAACCTGATTTTTCTAGAGATAAAAAAATTAATCTTTTTCATGTTAGATCTTTGTGAACAACCGACAGAATACCCCCATTTCACAGATGAGGAGACTCCTGCTCCTGGAGGTTAGGTGCCTTGTCCACGCTCATGCAGCCAGAATGTGTCAGAGCCAAGACTCCACACTGTGAGCCTGCGCTCTGGCCCACCGTGCTCCGTTGTGTTCCATGGCAAACAGATCTTAGTCTTCTCAATGTTGTAAAATGTCATAAGGTGCGTCTTAGTCCATTTGGGTTGCTATGACAAAAATAACACAGACTGGGTGGCTTAAACAACAGTCATTCATTTCTCACAGTTCTGGAGGCTGAGAAGTCCGTGGTCAAGGTGCCCGCAGATTCCGTCTGGTGAGGGCCTACTTCCTGGTGCGAAGACAGGGTCCTCGTGCGTGCCCTCACGTGGCAGAAGTGACGAGGGAACTCTCCTGCGTCTCTTTTCTGAGGGCACTGATCTCCTTCCGAATCACTTCCCTAAGGTCCACCACCAAATATTATCCCATTGGGGATTCGGATTTGAACATACCAAGTTTGGGGGGTTGGGGGGGGTGGGGTACAGACTTTCAGTCTGTAGCAGACATTGCTTTGGGGCACTTTTCCTTAATCATTGTATGGCCAGCAGTGCTGATTTTATTTAGCAAGCGACCATTCTGATTATTTGTCCTTAAAGAGACAACCGCTTGTATATGATCCTGGCCTAGTTTTTGGATACTTTATCTACAATGTTTCACAGATCTTCAGGCACTCCTCAATTGTTACACAGATATCCGTATAAACATTTATTCTACAAATCAGCAGCACCCCCGCAACCCACCTATAAGTGACAGGCAGGAATCTGAAGTTTCCACAGCCTTAGCCTCAAGCCTGTCGCCATCATCGTTTCCTAATGTGGTGCTAGGAACACAGTCGGGACGTAAACTTTCTGGAATCAATGTCTGTGCCATCATCCTCACCAATAACAACTCCCTCCCCGATTTAGAATTGCCTCCTAAAAGCCTGCTGTTAACATAACCTCATGTTTCTCAAGATAGGTAACGCTTTGATAGATTTAATTTAGCAGACTAACCAGCTGGCTTTCACCTAGCAATGCGTAATTTTTGAAAGAATTCAACATATTGGTGGATGCTTTTGAGCAAGAACAGCTAAAAGGTTTGCTCATTTCTTGAATATACATTCATTTGTCATCTGCTGCGATCCAGGCCACAGATGTAGAAAGTTGAATATGATTCTCTACCTGCTCTCAGGTGGGATAATTGTTTGTCTATTGTTATACGCAGAATGAAATGGGAGCCCGGTGTTAGGGCCTTTAACTTGGACCTGGGAGGTAGGCAAGGGGCCAGAAGAAGATGCATCTGCGCTGGTTCTTGCGGGTCTAGCGCCTGGAGTTGTCGTTTTGGACCAGAGGCTGGGCCCTGAGGAACAACCAGAGATGAGCTGGAGAGGTAAGTTAGGGGTCAGATCAGGAAAGGCCCTGTGTGCTGAACTGAAGATGGCCATCTTTGTTCCGAGAGGTTTGGGGAGCCATCGAAGGTATGAAGCAGAGGATGACATGTTCATTTAGAAAATTGTCTCTGGCTACTAAGTGGAAAATAGATGGGATGGGGCAAAACCGGAGATGACACTAGTAGAGAGGCAGTCGCCATGGTCCAGGCAAGAGTTGATAAGGCCTGAAGTAAAGCAGTGAGATGGAATGATTCCCATAGTGGGGATAAAAGCGGAGTGTGCAGGGGAGCCTAGGTGGCTCAGTTGGTTAAGCGTCCGACTTCAACTCAGGTCATGATCTCACTGTTCCTGGGTTAGAGCCCTGAGTTGGGCTCTGTGCTGACAGCTCAGAGCCTGGAGCCTGTGTCGGAATCTGTGTCTCCCTCTCTCTCTGCCCCTCCCCCACTCGTGTTCTGTCAATCAAAAAAATAAACATTAAATTTTTTTTTAAGTGGAGTGTGCAAGGCCTGGTGACTGGCATATGGTGGGACTAGGAGAGGGTGGAATCTGGCATGAGACACTTTTGGTTTTGGCTCGTGCTATCCCTGAACACATTATAGAAAAGTGGTGCCTTTTCAGCAATTTTTTAAGGCAGTGAGTCTCAATGGCAGCTGAAGATTATGATAAAATGATGTTAGAGGAGTAAGTGTGAAAACAATGGTCAGTCTTTCGGTTTGGAATTGAAACATTGATGGTCCAGTGGTGGAGAGGTGGAAGTGGCCGTCAAAGGTTGGCCACTTCCTCTCCCCACGAACGGCACGGGCCCCACCCTCATGGCCAAGGTTAGCACCTGCACCCCTGGTACGACATGCCAGCCCATCCCACCGGGTGATACACTTCTTGAAGTAATTTCAACAAACATAAATATCTATAAATATTTATGGCATAATTGGGGAAACAACATCATATGTGTTGTGAATCTATGCCTGGTTCTCATTTTTCTAGGCCAGTCTATTATGAGAAATGATTCATGTCACGGCTGATTTTCCTCTAGATATTCCTGGTCCTTTCTACTCCTTAGCAATTTGCCCTATAAATTCCGATCCTTCGTATTTGGTTCTTCCAGTGGTGCCTTGCACAGGAGGTGAGAAGATAATACCAATATATGTTTCACATTATAGCTTTTTTAAGAAAAGGGAAAACAAGTCTAATTGCCTAAGGCGCTCACAAATAGATACACAGACGGCCCTGTTTAAGATTCATTTCCGCCAGGCAACGATAGTTGTCCTTTTCCCTCTACAGGTTTTCTTGAGTTCATTAGTAACTATAGTCCCAGTTTAGGGTTCCTTTAAACTATGTTCAATAACTGCCTTGTAATTGTTTCTTATTAGCGCTGAGAGCTGGAATGAGCCTTAGAATTCATCAGCCCATTGTATAGCGGAAGAAACTAAGGACCAAGAAATGCCTTGCTACAGCTCAAAACAAACAAGAAGATTTTCACCCTACTGCTTCAGAACACTGAAGCACTTAATATAGCACGCATGTTGTTAATCAGAAAAACCTTATATGTACTATTTGCTGAAGTTAAGGAAATCATAAAGCCTTAACTAGTTTTATTCCGAAATGTGACCATCTTGATGATATGCACGCGTGGTGGGCTCTCATTGACCTTTGTCAGGTTTAAGCAATATTTAATTCTAATTAGCTTCATTTTCAGTTGGCCTTTATTTAGTTTATTGAGACTGACCAGTGTAATATATGGTTTTCAGGATTTCCACACAATTTGGGGAGTTTTTGCAATGCAGCTACTTTCCTTTTGCCCAAGGCAATAATAGATAGGGATACAAACACTGCTTTAAAGAGGGCGTCTGCTGATTTACATATTTTAAAAGTATTAAGATCAAAGGTAATGAGAATTTAATCCATATGGCATGCAGAAGATAAATAAGAATATTAATACTGTATCAAATACTAATTAAAAGAAACACATGGATCTAATTTTAAGAATGTAACAGAGGGAACTTTACTCTTTGTAAAGTTAAGACCTGCTTCTTTTGTAAAAAGGATAGTTATGGTGAGTTGGTTTTTTCCCCTCAGGGGGAACGACTGGCTGGCTCATACATATAGCTTTCATAGGATCACGGTAATAATTACGAGATGGTGATAGTGCTTTAGCAGTTTACAGAGTGCTTTCACCTCTTTTTTCGTCTGCAAAACACAACTTTTAGTCCTGGAACTCTTACCCCCATTTCGGTGAAGTGGAGATAAACTCGCAGAGGCAAATAACCCTGAACTTGACATCAATCTTGATCTCAGTCTCAGTCTCCCCCCACTTCCTCTGCCATCCTCACTTCCCCTCTCTGCTCTAAAGATGGTTACTCAGGGGCGCCTGGGTGGCTCAGTCAGTTAGGCGGCCGACTTCGGCTCAGGTCATGATCTCACCGTCTGTGAGTTCAAGCCCCGCGTCGGGCTCTGTGCTGATGGCTCAGAACCTGGAGCCTGCTTCGGATTCTG
>PITB01025717.1:0-22475 GCA_004024585.1 Paradoxurus hermaphroditus
TGGCGGCAGGAGGACGCTGAAGCCGTCCCTGAGTTCTGACGCTGCTGCCTGCGGACGGCCCGTGACCGTCTGCACGGAGAACGGCATCACTGCCTTCAGGGACGTCCGGATTCTCAAGTGCGCTTTCAATGCTGGTATCAAAATAGTGTTGGAATAAAAAAACCAAAAAAACCAACTTTGTGGGAAAGCGCTGATGCTCTGGCTGGAGTATGGGCCCAGCTGCCAAAGTCCCAGGCCGCCTCTAACATTACTACGCAAGGACCACCAGCCTGTCCCTCTCAATCTGTGCAATGCGCCCGAGTTAACGATCCCTTCCAATCTTCGCGGTGGACGCAAGGTACACCCGTGTGCGCCTGCGGAGCCTCAGGCTGGTAAGCGCAGTGAACACGGCTGCAGAAGCGACGTGAGGATCCGGTCAAGAGACGCCGACCCTCGAATACGGGGTTCAGGGGCAGTGACCCCCACGCAGTCTAACTCTGACTCCCCCCAAACTTAACTACTAAGAGCCTCGCCGGCAACGTAGCTGATGGCCCCGGGTCCCGTATGTGACGCGGGTGCTATACTGCGTTCTTACAGTGCAGTAAGCTAGAGAAAGAACGTTAAGAAAATCATAAGGAAGAGAAAATATGCTGACAGTTCTGGACTTCATTCACTGGAAAAAAATCCACATACAGGTGGATCCACGCGGGTCACACCTGTGTTGTTCAAGGATCAGCTGGATGAAACATTTTCTGTAAAGGATGGGTTCCCAGGGTGGTTCTGGAAGACTGCCTTCAGACCCAGGCCCTTCTGTCCTTGGATTCCAAAGAAGCCCATATCCTCTGCCTAAAGCTCCATGTTCTTATTCTGTATCTTCCCACAAATTCAGATTCTGCCCCCTTGGACTCAACTGCAGAGGGTATCACAGGGGATCCACGTACTTCCTAACTTGTCCTGGACACAGGTAGGCGGGCCGGTACGTAAATAACATAAATATAAAATCTACTCAAGGGCCTTTTTCAGGCCTGGTTGGCTAATAAACAGCTCCAAAGTAGACCAACAGTGCTCAGCCAAGGTTTCTGGAGGATCGGTCCAGTTTCTCTAGTGTGCTCAAGTCCACTAACCAAGTGCCCCTTAGCTTCCTGCCGTTACAGGAGGCCCTGGGGACAAATCTGACAACAAGGACATCACTGGCTCAGAACCGTTTTCTTCTCATGGGGACAGACGGAGCTCGTAACCAGTTAATAATAGTTTTCAGACAGGTTACATCAAGACCTGGGGCCCTTTCTCAGGAGAGACTACAGTAATGAGAAAAAGTAGTATCTGAGGAATCAAAACTATTTTTTTTGAGATGTAGGCTGCTGTGTCTGTATTAGAGAACAGGCAGAAATCTGCCACGTGGCGTCCTGCATCAGGTGAGCGTGACACTGTGGGGTCTCGATTTATGCCCCGAGGAAGAATCGTTAGGAAGCCGGGCCGCCCCCAGTCCCGCGGGCACACACGCACTCCACTGAGCCCGGCTCTCACCGAGGGAACTCACAGGGTCGGGGGGCCTAGGACTCAGGACCGGGAGAGACTCCATCCGGGACCTGGAGGCCGGGCAGAGCGCTCAGAGCTGCCTCAGGTCCTGTCTCTTAGCAAGTAAACGAAGGGGCCTCCAGAGGCGAGCCCGGGGGAGAGGAGATAGCACTTCATAAATTAATTTAAAAATAACAGATTAATGTTTCCTGGTGGAGCCGAAATAGATGAGGAAGGGATGGGGGGACCGAGCACACGGACAGCCGCAGAGAGCTCTGGGAGTCCCGGGGGGTTCACAGCACCCACCGCACGGAGTAACAGCGGGGCGCGGGCCAAACGTGAGTGAGGCTGCAGGTAACAGACACGGAGCATCAGGGGACGTGGTCACCGTGCCGTGTCTGGACGCTCCTCGGAGGGCCGTGCGCAGGGGCGGGCGCAGGGGCGAGAACTGAGGCAGGGCTGCGGGCCCTGGCAGTCCCTTCGGAGCCGGGAGGGGCGGGGAGGGACGAGGGGGAAGCGAGGCAGGGACGCCCGTCTCAGCCGCGGACGACGGAGCAGGGGTCCCTGTTCCGAGTCCTTCTCAGCCCGAGCTCCCACCGCGGGTCAGGGACACTCTAACTCACCATGGCTCTTCCTCAGACGGGAGCTTCTCCTTTCCTTCCGTGTCTGCTTTCCCTCTCTGCCTTTTCTGAGCCTTTGCTGTTTGGTGTCCAGGCGTGAACGCTCAGAAAGCTGTGCTTTCCAAGGATTGATAAATATTTCTCCACCTTCTGTTGCTTTTTCACCGATTCCCTCTCAAGGGCAGGGGTGCACACAGACACTTCGCCAAGTGCCTTCAATGAACGAGGGACGTGAGCACAGTTCTGTCCTCAGAGCTTAGATTCGGAGGGGGACGCGGGAGGATGCCCGGTGACGACACGAGGCGACAAACGTCATACCCAGTAAACACGAGGTCTGTTCCCGGGAGACACAGAAGCGGGCACAGGTGTGGGGGAAGGGCGCAGTGGAGGCAGGTGAGGGACCGCTCACCACCCGCAGCGGCCCTGGCGGGGCCAGCCCGACTGCAGAGACACGTCCCCGCTATTTCCGCGCCACTGGGGCCCTGCACCTGCCACTGGTCCTTTCGTCTGGTCGGCACGCAGCCCTGTTACGTCCGATCCCGACTCGGAGGCACCGGGGTTCGCCTCGGCTCAAGCCCTATTCCGGCTTTACTTTCCGCCCGCACACCATGCACGCGCAGCACGTGCGGTGCGGAGACCCGGGTGCCTGCTGAGCGGCAGGGGGTCCGCGTCCCAGGTGCGGAATCAGCACGCGGTCAGCGGAGGCGCTGGCGGCCACGGTCACTGCGGGCACACCGGCACTGCTCTTTCAGTGATGCAGCTGTTACTCAGTTCAGGGTTTTTCCTGGTCGGCGATACGAATTATTTAAGTTTGCATGTACACTATTAACTAGTCCACTGTAAAGAAGGTTATAATAACTTCCTCTGAAGCATAAATTCGTATTCATAATTAGATCCACGTATGAGCTTTGTATCCTGTCCCACTGACCTACATTTATGTAGCAACACAGGGCTTTATGTGATGCTCCTTCAAGATACGTGATCCCCCTCGAGAGATTTAACTGACCCGGGAAACGAAGGTTGCCACAGAAGAAGCACGGGTGCCTGGGGCGGTTTAAAACAAGGCTGGAAATTTGCTTTAAGGTTAGACAAAGAAAAGGGATATGGCGTTCTACAACCAGGAAGCCATAGCTGGGTTTCTCTTACTCTTCAGCTCGAAATGTTTCCAACTAAGGGCAGGAAGAGGAAGAGGAGTCACTTCTGCACGCATGGCAACCTCGCCGCAAGCGCCCCGCAGGCCCGGACTGAAACGGCCAGGCTCCGTGAACGGAGCAGGCCGCCCCGAGCCGTGCAGCGGGGGTCAGGTCACAGGCAAGTTCGCACGGGGGGCTCCGACCTCCTTTCCTGAAAAAGTAGCAAGTGCGCAGACAGTGTAGCCAAGCTGGGTGTCTGATTACACACCAGTGACGACGAATGCAGAGCCCGGGAACGTTTATGTGGGGACCCAGACGTGAGCAAGGGACAACCGTGGTGGAGGGGAAGGGACTACTGGGTGAACATCACCCCAAGAGCCCGCTGATGAAATGGAAGGATCCATGCATCTCTACCACACACCACGTAGAAAAATAAATTTCATGCGGATCAAAGACCCAAATGTGAAAAATACAAGTTGAAAGCACAAGTCACAGGATGATACACTAAAGACTGAGGTCCTTCCTACTATATTATAAAAACTATCACAAAAATGCTACAAGATTAAAAGTTACAAAACAGACGTTTTCAATGTTTAAAGAAGACAAAGGATTAGTAAGCATCATATATAAAGAGCTGGTACAGATAAATGAGAAAAACAGGCAACTCGCTAAGCGATACGAGTGAAGAACACAGGCAGTTCTAAGAAAAGACCCTGAGAGAAGAGGAAGCCCTAAACAGAAAACACAGAGAAAATGACCTTAATTTAAATAAGGAACCAAGTAAATGTAAATTAAAACAAGGAGATAGGATTTCACATCAGCAGAATTGGTGTTAAGTCTGAAAAACCATGGATTGGCAAAGATGTTTGGAAAAACAGGTCTTCTGCACTGGAGACGGAACAGCTGTCGTGACCACGCAGACAACCCTTCTGAACGTGCAGCGAAGTACGCCCAGACGGTGCGGCCCGCCACCGTGACCTCCGGTCGTGCGTGCCCCGCCGCGATCGCAGGCGCAGCGGCGTGCGGACGGCCTCCCGCGAGCAGCGACGGGCCTGCAGCGGTACAGATGGGGGCCGTCTGGGCACCAGAGGGGCATCTCTGGCTGGGCCCGCTGCCGGCATCCGGCGGCCAGGCCAGGGACCAGGGTCTCGCAGTGCGAAAGTCTCCCGCACAGAGCTCCCCGGGTCACGCGGCTTCGAGTACTCTGCGGGACGAGTCTGTTTACATGACCCGAGCTTAAACCTAACTCCGTTTAACAATGAAGCGCTTTCTTTACAATCTAATATACACTGAATTTCCAGGAATCCTGCTCGGAAAATGAGCCACTCGCCACGTTACCGTGACCGCGGCTCACGGCACCTGAGTCGTCAGGACCGCCCATCTGCATGGAGCTACGCCGGCAGCCCCACGCCCGCAGGGAGCGCGAGCCGCCGACTTGACTGGGCCGCCGGGACAGTCAAAGGGGAGCACTGACAAGCCCTTCGGGTGCTTCTGGGCCTCGAATGCTTGCATCGTGCGAATGACCGCGCGGCAATAAACCCCGGGATCACCCTGCGGGTTATTCTACCTGCATTAGTCAATGTAGGCCCTAGAAACTGAGACTGTGCCCTCGCCTCCGGACCGGACTTCCCTGGTGCCTGGTGTCCGCACGGGGAGTCTTGGATTCCTTCCTACCTGACAGGGAGCCGCACTGTTTCTTGAGGTTAACCAAGTTCTGGGCGTGAGGGGTCTGACGGCCTCAGACCGTGCACCCTGAGCTCCCTCCGGGAGTTAGATCCGGGCCCGCGTCACCTGCCCGCACCCCGGTGTCCTCTGCCATGTGTAATGGTCACCTTTTCCAACGGTTAATACTTTCTTCGAAGTCAATGTAGTCATTACAGAATCTGGAGGTTCTACAGAACCTTATAATCTAATATATTGTAACTTATTTAAGAGTAGAAATCAAAACAGTTTTTGAAGGAATATTTCATATAATTCCTGTGCTTCTGAGATTTATGTCAGCAAATTATCTCCTGACCACTTAGGTTTACAGATCTGTGCTGAGCACCACGGAGTCGATGGAAACGAAGACCAAGACCCCCCATTCAATTTTCTAGGACTTCGCTACGGTGAGTGCCCTGGGGCATGTGGAAAACTCGGCCACATCATCACCGGTAGTTTATTCCAAACCCTGAGTCTTGGAGCTCGAGGTGCTTGAGACTACTGCCATGATGAGGCACGGTTACCGGGACCCAGGCACGACTCGCGTGATACCAGAGCCTACTGATGAAACGTAATTCGGAAGAGGAGAAAGAAACAGTATCAGAATGTTAGCTAGATTCTAAGCAAACACAGGTCTCTTTAATCCAAGCCAGTACTCTGGCCGGTTCCTGCAGCCCTAAAAGCAGCTGTTCCTGTGGGCTGATCGCAGATGAGTGAAATAAGAATACGCCACTTTAAATATCAGCGAGGCTTACGCTATAGTGGTTACGAGCTTTGATTTTATAATAAATGAAAGCAGTAGGCCAGTACTGTATCGGCCCCCTTAAAAAGGACCAAGGACTCTTAAATACTGAGAACAAGCAGAGGGCTGATGGGGGGGTGGGGGAGGGGGGAGAGTGGGTGACGGGCACTGAGGAGGGCACTTGTTGGGAGGAGCACTGGGTGTTGCATGGAAACAAATTTGACAAGAAATTATATTTAAAATAAAATAAAATAAAAAATTAAAGAGAAAAAAAGGGTGTTGCATGTAAGTGATGAATCACTGACTTCAACTCCTGAAACCATATTGTGCTGTATATTCACTAAATAAAAATTTTAAAAGAAAAAAAAAAGGACCAAGGACTCTGTGAGAGAGGCTGGATTAGCGGAGACTCAGCTTCAGTAGACGTGAACGCCGGGAGTGAGGGGGCCCGAGGCGGCCCATTGACCCTCGCCTGCGGCCCCGTGTGCGGCGAGGGGTCAGTCAGACGCCCGAGGAGACCCCCTAAGCTCCTGCGGCGGGGGGACACACCCGCCCGCCAATAAACTCGCGCTCGGCCGCTGCGACCCGCTGCTGCAGACCTGCCCACCTGGACACAGAGAAGCCGACGGCGAAATTCTACATGGAAAAGGTATGAAAATCAAGATATTAAATCAAGAGAAATGTAAGTAAGAATGAAAGCTGTGCAAGTATTAGGGCTGAACTTACGTGTGATCATCTTGAAATAAAACGCTAGTTTTTGCCATGGAAAGTTGTGAGACGCAAGCTACGAGAACTTTTGAGGATCCAATGACCGGGGACCACATAACCGGACTCACAGCCCAGCGGCCGGCGAGGGCAGCGAGGGTCTGGCAGGGGCTCCAGTCACCGGGGTTGCCGCTGTTCCCATAGGAAATGTGAGTCCCGCCCCACGCCAGCTTACAAAGACCCATTTCAGGAGGGCCAGCAATCTACATCTCATAAATAAAACAAAAAAGCTTGCTGAAGAATGCCACGGTCTTCACGACTCTGGGGTAAGCAGGTTTCTTAAGCAGGACGGAAAAAGCACGGATCGTAAAACATCACGCTATATTAAAATCAGGAGCCGCGGTTTATCAGAAGACACCGTTAGAGAGAAGTAGGTAACTCTCAGCGTAGGAGAAAATATCTCCAACAAATACACCCAAACAGGGGCTTTAGTGCGGAATATGTGCAGCGTGCCCCGGATCAGCCGAAAAGAAGTCAGAGGCTCTGAAAAAGAGTGGACACACACTTAACAGCATTTCACGGATGAGCAGAAATCAAAGGTCAATCAATAGATCAGAAGGAGCTTAATTTCATAGGCATCATGGAAACAGAAGATCTGACTCCGTACACACCAGAAAGGCGCAGATGAAAGAAAGACAAATCGAACGCTGGCAAAGATACGGAGCGACTGGAATTCCCAGCGACCTCCCGGGGAGGCACAGACCGGTGCACTCTCGAAGGAGCTGCAGACGCCGGCCCCACAACACGGCAACCCCCTTTCCAGCGGCAGTGTGTCCCAATATGCAGGAAAGGACACGCACGGGAATACTCGAGGCAACAATATCCTGACAGCCAAACACTGGAAACGAGCTCAGCAGCAGCGTGGGTAAGCCGTGGCGCGCTCCCGGGACGGCGAAGAGGAGGGGCCGATCACGACCGCGCACAGGGACACGGAGGAACCCACAGCCGGGACGCTGAACGAGAGAAGCCTGACCCGCGAGTACATTCTCCGTGATTCAGCTTCTATAAAGCTTGAGAACAGGTACGATGGATGTGTGACACTGGAAGCCAGGACGGGGCGGGGGCAGGGGGCAGGGGGCAGGAAACGGAAGGGACACCGGCTACACTGTTTCCAAATCCGGAGGCAGGGCCCTCGGCGGGGGTTCAGTGTGGGAGAATCTGCCCACCTGTGGTTTCAGGTTGGTGTGCTCTTCTATACGCCCACTGCGCATCAACAAAGATTTACTTAAAAATGTCATCTGACACAGATCACGTGGCTACGTGGCTGCTTCAAGGGCTTCTGAGCCTTTCAGAGACGCCATTAACTGCACTAATAAAGGTAACTCGTTTCTGAGCCTTCAAAAAGGAGCTGGCAGCCACGGAAAGAACGCGGCTGGTCTCGTGTCTTCCCGCCACGTCGTCCATTGACGGACGAAACGTGTCTTCCAGAGCAACGGCCTCACGTGGACTCTCCCGGACGCCGTGTGTCCACGGCAGATCCCTCCCTCACCCCATTCAGCGCGCCCGCCCCCTCCTGGCTGCAGGCGTCTGTCTGTCTTCTGGTTCCTGACGCTGCGGTTTGCTCAGAGGTGGGTCCTTCTACATTCCCACTGGAAGATGCCCGAACCGGTTTCGAGAACTATTCTTTGGTTTTTGGTCTGTTTCATTTTCCAGGAAAACACAGCGATCCTAGCAGACATCACATCATTCTCCACTGCTGCCTGCATTTATTCACGGACCACATCCAACACGTTACCCACGGAGTTTCTGAGTGCCGCCGCCTGCGCTCACCGGCTGCCAGGGCTGAAATCTCACCACCGTTAGAGGAAAATGACCCCACTTACCTCACGGGGAGCACACGCCGGCTCTAAGGAAAACAGGAAAAGTGCTGTAAAAAGCAGGTCAGCAAAATCACGTGAAAGTCGTTTCGAATTGATTCGACTTGGGTATGGGAGTCTCTGCACAAAGACCCCAGAAACACGTGTGAGGGGGGCCTGTCCCTTCTCACCGGCCCCGAACAGGAGGCCCCTAAAGGGGGATGTCGGGAAGAGCTTTGCTCTGCCGGGGCGCCTGGTGTGTCTTCTCGGACAACCACGCGTGTCCTTCCGATACAGTGACAGGCCGGGCCTCTAGTGACACCTGCTGCAAACCAAAGAATTCCACGAAGCGGATATGCTGGCGGAGCGTCTACGAAGGAGCCCGCGGAGGGCGGACTCGCGCAAACCGTTCTCTCGGGGCTTCCGGCCAGGCCTAGTGGTGGGCGAGGCGAGCCGTAGCCAGTCCCCACGGCCCTCTGTCCTCCGGTCCCAACAGGGCCTTCTCTGGGAACCCGTCCGTCCGCTTCTCCGGGGCTTTCCCAGGGGCCCACGAGCTCGCGCTCGCCACAGACACTCGGGCACGGGGGTGGGGGTGCCAGCCCTCTGGGGGCTCTCTGGATGCTCTGCTCTGCACGGTGGCACGAGACGCCACTCGCGACCGAATGCCTCGCAGAGGTCAACTCCTGGGTTCCAGAGGTTGTGGCCACGGGAGCAACAGGCCTGGGCCACGGGGCAAATCGAGGGCCGGTGTCGCCCTGCCCTCCCTCCAGCGACTAAGGCTCCGCTCCCGGACTCCCTGCTGCGTGTCAGGAGGAGCTCATTCGGGAGGCACCGCGGCCGTCCAAGGACCTGCCCGCCAACCACCCGGACGGGCCCCCGTGCGGACCCCAGCAGCTAACCCCGTCCGCGCTGACCCCTGGCGCTTCGCGGCCGGAGTTACTACTCTACGTTAGGCGAGGGGCGCGTGCTGTCCGGCCCAGGGGCAGAGAGGAGGGCGGTGGGGGTCTGGGAGCGGCCAGGTTCCCAGCCGCTAAAGACACTTCTTCCGAGAAACCGTCACGGCCCAGATATCGGAGCCTTCTTCCGAGGACTGCAGACTCTCACGCTTGCTCGTAAAGCAGGCGTCCTTGAGTTCAAGACGGAAATCTACCCTGCCGACTGCAGCAAGTTCTCAGAGCCCGTCCATCCTACAGATGAGGAAGCCGAGGGGTGCAGAGTGGAGGAAGGTCGATCCCAGAGCGCAGTCCTGGTGAGAGCCCGGTTCCCCGGATTCCCAGGCCAGGGCCTTCCCTTCTGTGCCCTGCGTCTGCCTTTAACACATTCGGAGAGTCGAGTTCTATTTCTGAGGACAATAAATCATCCTAACGTCTCCGCTCCTTTCCGCAATCGCTGAGAATCGTGCTCCCGCGGTTCCCTCCGTGGAAACAAAGGTAGAACGGCCATTGCGGTAGCGCAAAGGAGGGGGACGGGGGCGAGGACGAGGCGGGGCCGCCCTCCCCCGCACGGCCGGAGCACACGGGGACGGGAACGGGGTGTTCGCGGTGGAGGGGACAAAGGTAACGCCCAGAGAAGCTGGCGTCGACGCCCAGGGCCGTCCTTTGGGAGCGGCAGGAGGGCTGGGCAAAGGCCCGCTCTGCACACGGCTGCGCACGCGTGAAGCCGCTTTAAAACGAACATCACTGCGACCTCCGAGGGGCGGCCGGGAGGGGAGAGGGGCCTCGACAGCAGGATCAGAGACGGAAACCCAGTGAGGACCTGCCCCGGCATCCGACGGCCCGAGCCCTCGGGCTGAATGCTAAGTGAGGAGCCGCTAACGTGGGGAGAAAGAAAGGCGGATAGTCACATCGAGCAGTGACCCTGTCCTTGACAGGACTTTGCTTCCTCAGTAACCGCAGGCGCTGCCCACCTGTCCAGGCTCCGGCGGGGAGGTGGGGGGTGGTAAAAGCAGAGTTGGCAGTGAGGTTGGAAAGTTTCTTCGCACGCCACTCAAGGCTCCTTCAGTGAGGCGATCTCGTGACGCCGTCTCCGTGGAGGACGTGTCACAGGGCCTCCCAGGACACACGTGGGGCCGCGCGGAGGGGGTGTGACTCCCCCGCAAGGAGCGCCCGGTCTGGCCTTCCTCCCTCCACCCAGTCAGGACGTCAGAAATAAAGAACCCAGGTGAAAACAACATCTCTCGCGCAGCGGCCGAGGTGCCCCCAGGCGGGCGGGGGGGAGTGAGACGTGAACTTGAGCGGTTGCGAGTCTGAAGGCCTGAGATTTTGCTCGCAGTCTAGAGTCCAGAGTCTACGTTTGGCTCACACGCAGAGAAGGAGGGCACCCACCTGCGGAATTAGGCTCATGTTCTAACGAGGGACAGGGAAGGGCCCGGGAGGACGGGGAACTCTCGAAGCGCGGTTCCCCCTCCGAATTCCGGGGACGGAAGAGAAGCCTCATGCTGACCTAATGTTCCTCTCGTGTACCCCTGCCCTCGACCGCGTGAGTGTCCTGGGACGTGTGTGCTCCCTTGCTCCGGGACTTGCCGCGATCTCGGTCTGGACCCTTCGGGGTCTCTTCTGGTGCACTGCTGCCCCGGCCTCGTCGCGCCTCTTCCTCCCGTGCTCTGTCGGCACGAGGACACGAGCCCCTGGGAACTCCTCCTCCGGGATTCCTTCCTGGTGTGAACACGCACGCACGCACGCACGCACGGCAGGACGCACGGCCACGTGTACCGGACCGCGGGGTCTGTCTTCCGTGCAGCAGCCCCTCACCCGGGGTTTCGCGGGCCTCCTCCCCTCCCGCTGAGTCGGGTTCCTCGGTCCCGGGGCGGCCCCTCCGCGGCTCTGTGGGAAAATCCTGCCGCCGTGCTTGTCATTTCCAGGAATCTTTTCTGTCCTCGGTTCATCCGTTTTCCCTGCGTGTGTGCTGTGGTCTGTATCGGCGCTGTGCCCTCCTAATCTGCGCTCTATTTGTCTAAGTTCCCCCGGCTTCTCAGGAGTGTCCCTCTCAGACGGTCCTGTCGCTTTTGTTGGGCAAACAGGTCTTTTTCTTCTGAAATGCTCCATCCCTCCACGTGCCCACCGACCCCCCCACGCCTGCCCCGGAGAGGGAGCGTCTGCCAGAGGCCTCGGGCTTCTGTGTGACTCCTGAGTCCTCGGAAGACAAGGGGGCAGCCCGACACTCACTATGCATTTGCCGTCTCGGCGACGCGAGCCTCCGTAGAAGCGGACAGCGCTGACGCGCGAGAGCGGAGCCCGCGTTTTGCCCCCGCGTCGAAGGTACAGGTGTGTGCGTGCGGGCACACGCCTGAGCTTTACCGTCTGCGGACCGTCCTAAAACGGGATGTTAGGCCGCAAGTGAAATCTGAAGAAAGTCCCCCAATACACGCACTGCACGGCAATTTTATCCCTGGGTCTCCTGGCTTTTTTTCCATCCTAGTCTGCATCCCTACTGTGAACGAGAACCAAAGGAGAGAGGGATCTTCTACGATGAAAATTATTCAAAATCCATCTCCAGCCGCACAGGTATTTGAGGAAAAGGGTCAGGTTTCTCGGCTCCGTATTTCCGCTTGGTCACATCCTCATCTTCCCCTACAAACTACTCCTTCTCCACGTCTTAACCGGATCTATTCCTTATAAAGACGAAGAAGGAAAACAACAGGGCAGGAGTCTGTGAGGCTGCTAATTTCGCAGATCACTGAAAGCGGTGACGTTTTCTTTTACAGGAAAGCAAGTTTACAGTTTCATCATTCAAACGCAGCCCATCTAACACACCTGGAAATGATTTCAAAGTTTTCCAAGTCACCATGCTAATAAGCATTACTTCCAACCAAACCATTACTGGCCTTTGAAATACAGAAGCGAAGGGCAGCCTGGACGGATCAAATACGGCAGATAAAAGCATTCTAAAAAGCGTACGGTGCTATAAAAACATTAAGGCGGGAGTATTAACAATGGATTTGGAAGTTCGTTTCGACACTTCCCTTCAGCCTTGGACGAGGGCGCACAACAGCGAGCCTACGATCCAGGTCTGGCTCTACGTGGCGCCGGGGTCGCCTCAGGCCAGGCAGCTTCAGCGCAATCACGCCCCGTCCGTATGTGAGTAGGCCCCCGGGTTTTGGTCAAGCACCCCAGCTTGCACTCAAACCCCCCGTGCTCACTTTCTCGGAACACTCTTGCAAATCACGTGACCCAATTTGAAAGTTGGTGTTTAGGAGCTGTGTGTGGTCGTTCTGACAAAGAGCTCTGCATTTGTGGCAACCTCGGGCTGTAGCTAATTGGCTGGTGATAAAATCATCACCAGGAAAACGGACACGGAGCACCAAGCGTGAGAGATCGCAGGCTCAAACACGCATGTGTCAGATGAATGACACTTACGGCGTTACGCTCGAACACCCAGGAACGTGTGGCAGAGAGCCAGCCGAAAACACAGAAGTGAAGAACTGCTAACGATACAGCTAATGTGACTTTTTTTAACATCTGCTGGGGCAAAGACGGCCGGGCGCACCACGTCTGCAAGTAAGAAGTGCGGTAAGTAAGGCCGGGCGTGGATGCTACGGAGCCCACTAAAACGACCCACACCCCAGTGGATGGCCCAGTTTGTCCTGTACGACTCACAGAAACTAGAACCATTCACGAATACCGCGCAGCAGCCACCACGGTCAGACCGCACTGCTCCGGGCCCGACGGACGTCTGGCGTCTGGGTCCCACAACTCAGCAAGGTGCACAGTGCTCGCCTGAGTGCCGACGGCAGTGACGAACGTGAGGCTGGGTCAGAAGAATGTGGCGCGCCCGCAGGGCAGGTCGTCCACGCCTGTCGCGCACCATCCCTCCCGACACGGGGCGCGGGGCTGCGCCCGAGTAGTGTGCCACGTTCAGTACAGTTCCGGAGGACAGAGGGAAGAGGCAAACGTTGTGTGTGTGTGCGTGAGCGTGTGTGTGTGTGTGTGTGTGCGTGTGTGTGTGTAGGCGTGCTGTCCAGGGAAACCCACGGAAGGACACACGCCCATGTGCTGCCGGCAGTAGGGACAGAGGATGGGTGGCAGAGGAGAGACCATTACTTCTGTGACATTTCCGTGCCGTTGAGATACTCACTGTCGGCGTCTGCTTCCTCTGAAACCCGAAGGAGGGAAATCAAAACGAAAGCCTACATTTGCTAACGAAGAACAGGTATTACTTTTGAAATAGAAAACAACTCAAATTTTCAACACGCCCACGCACCCACGCACCCACGCACCCACGCACCCTGATAGAAATGAAAGCCTCTGAGGATTGCGCGCAGTCTGTGACCGCTGGGTCCTGGAAATGAGGCAGCGACCGTAAGGATCAAATCCACGCACTTGCTGGAGAGACACAGTACAGAGTCGACGACATTTACCTGTGCTGGGCATGAATCAGCCTGGTGTCAACAGTTACCTGGTAACTCGCGACTTCTATCTGTACCCAATTTATCCACGCCCACCCTTCCTCCCCCAGCGACACCCCTTCTAGCTTTGCAGATGAGCAACCCTCACCCTCTGAGCACAAAGTCAAAGATCACCGTCCTCTCATTGTCAAGAGAGTCCATAGCATTATTACATGTAAAAACACTTAAGTTTGTCTGCGTTCTACCTACATTTGGAAGCACTTGGCTAGAGTAAAATTTGGCAAAGACTTTAAAAGGACTAATTTTTTTCTGGTGTTATAAAATGCCCATTAAAGTACAAGCCGTGTTTTGCAAACTGAGTTCTGCGAAAGGGCACCCTCCCTGCCCTGGCTCACATCTGAGCACGCGTTCCTGAATACGCCCGCCTTCACGGTGCGAAGCCAGAGCGACTCTTCAGAAGCGCCCACGGCCCCGTCAGCTGCACACGCCCACGAAAACCTCTGGTCTCTTCCTTGATCTCCTTTCGAGGCTCTGCCGTGACCGTCCCCCCACGCTCTTCTTCCTCACGATGGTGTGTCCTCGGGGACACGCCTGCAGTCCACATCAAGCTGCTCTCTGCTTGGGCAAAGGGAAACCCCTTTGTCTATTTGCTAATGTTTATTTATTTTTAGAGAGAGTAAGTCAGAATGCCAGCAGGAGAGGGAGACACAGAATCCGAAGCAGGCTCCCGGCTCCGAGCCATCAGCACAGAGCCCGACGCAGGGCCCAAACTCACAAACCTCGAGATCATGACCTGAGCCGAAGTCGGACACCCAACCAACCGAGACACCCAGGTGCCCTCCTCTGTCTACTTAGTGTAACCTCTGAGAAAGCAGTCGAACTGAAAAAGAGTTCGCCGGGAACTTCCTGGGAGTCCCCGGGTAACAGAACAAGACAAATGGCCTCTCTTCCGAAGTGGGTTTGGTCCGTGGTGCCACGGGGCTCGCCGGCTCCTTAGCCCCAGCTCGACCCAGCGCCTTCATCGGCGGGCCTCCCGCTGGTCTCTGACCCACCGAGCTTCCCCCTCCACTCCACACGCCCAGGCCGCCTCCCAAGTATCATTCCAGACACACTTCGCGAGGTCTTACCTGGTTCAAGGCACATTCCTAGACCCTGTCCGTCACAAAGAGGAGTCGGGTACCATCCCGAGAGAATTTATAGTCTAAGCCTTAAATTGGTGGGATACAGGGGATGGCATTTCAGTGTTGACTCTCATGTTCAAAGAATGATTTGAAAAATATAAAAGATGATGATTTATAGAATTAAAGATAGCATACACCTTCCAAAACATTAAGGAATCCAACGGTACACAAAAGTATGGCTTAAAAAATTGCAAGAAAAAAACCCATTAAGATCAAAGCATAAAATAAAAAAATCGGGGACAAATATTTCAATCAGAACTGGAGTAGACCATGGAATTCATCACCCAAACTAGGACTTTCGGGAGGGGAAGGGGCCATAATAATGACCTCTCCAAGACAACAGGCATACACCAGAACAACACACAGGCCAGGGTGGGGGGGGGTCTCTCTTGGTATGAAAATAAACAGCCCACTTCATCAAGGAAGGGAGATCGAGTCACGGGCTTGGGCACTCACCCTTCCTGCCCACATCCCTTCCCACCACAGTCCTGTTTTCGGAATCTGAAAGTCAGTAGGCATGCTGAAGAAAATGGAAAACAAACAAAGATTCACACAGAAAAATATTGTAATGGTTTGCAAAGTACACAACTACAGACTTGTTACATTAAAAATAAATTTAAAGCATTGAAAAAAATTTAAAAAGGGGGGCTGCGCCTGGGTGGCTCAGTCAGTTAAGCATCTGACTTTGGGTCAGATCATGATCTCAAGGTTTGTGAGTTCCAGCTCTGCGTCGGTCGGGCTCTGTGCTGACAGCGCAGAGCCTGGAGCCTGCTTCGGATTCTGTGTCTCCCTCTCTCTGCCCCTCCCCTGTTCACACTCTGTCTCTCTCAAAAATAAATAAATGTTAAACAAAATTCTTAAAAATAAATTTAAATTTGGTCTTGACTTTTGGAAATACTGGGCTTTTCTTTTAAAGACAATTTTATATTTTAACACAAGGTTAACACACCTGTTTCAGTTATAAACTTGTCTAACATCATAAAGGGAACTGTTTTCCAAATTTACTATCTGAATAACTATGACTATATTACACTTCCACGAGGCAAACAAATCCGGAAAACAGTTACTCAAAACGTGAAGCTATTTTGAAAGATGCGGGTGAGACCAATGTTACGTGACTTGTAGTCTCTCACAGTGGGGAGGTTTCAGCCCGCGAACAGCCGTGGGGTGTCTCACGTCTGGGCAGATGCGTGTTTCCGGGTAGGAGAGACCCTGTCACATGTGCACACAGACCCAGGCTACTGCACATCCTGCGACTTCGGCCCTTGGGACAAAGTACCTTCTGGTGGACGTGGGCCCTCGGGACAAAGTACCTTCTGGTGGACGTGGGCCCTCGGGACAAAGTACCTTCTGGTGGACGTGGGCCCTCGGGACAAAGTACCTTCTGGTGGACACTCCGAACGGGAAAGGCAAAAAAGCAGTGGAGCAGAGCGTGTGGCTGGGGTCGCGTGTGGCACTTTGGCGCCTTGTCAGCTGTGGCCCCGCCTTCCTCTCTGATCTGGAGGACCCCGGTTTCCCCATACGGGCAGGCTCTGGAGGGAAACGCCAGCGAACTAACGAGTAGCTGGAATGACATCTCCCAGGCTTTCAACAGATTCTCCTCCTCGGTCTCAAAATTCCCTCCCGTCCCCGTGCTCAGGAGGGACCCGGAGGGCCAGTATGCGGCTGTCCTTCTGCCCCACCGCGCCCGCGCTGTGCCCTAGCCACGCACGCCCCACGGGGAGCTGGCCCACGGAGAGGGGATCCTTGCCCCAGGAGCTTAGAGACACCAACTGAAAACACGGACGACGGCACGCAGTCACTGCTCTCAGACAAACGTGTGAAAAGAGGCACGGGAACTCAGAAGAGGGAGCCGATGTGTCCCCGGGAGCGGCTGGGGACGCTTCGGAGACGCGGCGTGTCTGCGCTTCGGGCTGGGCTGGGCGTCTGCGTTCACCAGGCAGCGAAGGCGACGGGAACCCCGGAGGCCGAGCGACGGCACGTGCCGAAACACACGCAGGGAAACCCGAGGCAGACGCTGCCGGCGGCGCTGCGCATGGGGGCGGCCGCTATAGACCGCCACGGAGAGCCCTCAGAGAGCACACACACGGCCTCCGCCGAGTCGCCGAGCCCACCCCTGCGTGTGGGTCCGCGGAAGCAGAAACAAGACACGTGCGCCCCTCACCCGCGGCGGCAGCACTGTTCACGGCAGCGGAGCCGCGGAAACATCCTGCGTGTCCGTCAGCAGGCGGACGGACAGAGCCGCCGCGGGGTGCGTGTGTGTCCAGTGCTGCACCGGAGTAACAACGGGCTCTTACGGAGCTCTGAGAAAGATGGAGATCCTGCCCTTGCCATAGCACGGAGGGGGGGCCTGGAGGGACCGCGCTCACAGGACGCGGGGGGGGGGGCCTGGAGGGACCGCGCTCACAGGACGCGGGGGGAGGGCCTGGAGGGACCTCGCTCACAGGACGCGGAGGGGGGGCCTGGAGGGACCGCGCTGAGTGAGGTAAGTCAGGGACAGACAAATACCGTATGATCTCCCTTATACGCAGCATCTGAAAAAGCCGAGCAGAAACAGTGGAGTGGTCGGCAGAGGCTGGGGGTGGGGGAAGCAGGGAGATGCTGTCTGGGGGACGGATTGCGGCCAGCAGACACGGAAGTCCTCAGCCGAGCTCCGCCGTGTCCCCAGCGCAGAGAAGAAACGACGACCACGTGATGCGACGCAGCGGAAGCTAACGCCGAGGCGGCCAGCGCACCGCAGGATCCGCACGGAGCAAACAAACACGCTGCACGCAGCAACCCCAGACAACGCTATGTGTCAGTGGTATCTCAATAAAAATAAACTCCCAAAAACCCTGATGCGTTCACGAGTGGTGAGCTAAGGCACCGGGGCCGTGGGGCGGGGGGACGGGCAGCGGATGGCGCAGGCTCCGTGAGGTTCACACATGGGACAAGTGGAGGCCACTGGCATGTGGGGTCAGCAGTGAGGAAGTACACGGGCCCACTGGCAAAGACGTCTCCTTGGCGACGGGAGACTCACTACCTCACCTCTGTACACAGCACCTCTTTCTAAACCAGGGAACACGGACAGATTCTCGGCGGTCCACTTCTCTCTTCCCCCTTCAGGGAGCAGCCCCGGGACCCCTCCTCCTGTCCTTCCCCACGGTTTTCTCCATCATCAAGGAAAGACCTGGGTTCTACCTTCGACGCTCATCAACCGAGTTCAGAAAAGATGGCGTCTCGCTCGAGTCTTAGGTCCCTTTTCACAGGGGCAAGGGATGGACTGCGGGAAGGGAAAAGTTCAAGGACCCCAACAGGCATGTGAGGTCCCAGGTCACTGCACCACGGAAAATCAACGATCGGACAAAGCGAGGAGAGCCAGCGGCAGAAGTGTTTAAATTCACCTCGGCTACACGACTGCGCAGGAAACACAATCCAGCGAAAAGGGGCGGCCGGGACAGTCCTTTCATGTGAGTCAAACCTGCCCGGCCCCTGATTTCCCACGGGCAGAGCAAATCCAGCAAATGTGCCTCTCAGGCTCACCGTGAGGCTGCCGGGAGCAAACCTAAGCAGAAGGGACTCACCGACCACCTGCCGGCTTGGGGCTCGAGCACGAACCGGTGGGTCAGTCGGCTGGATGTGTCCGTTCAACAACAGTTACAAACATGGTGTCCCTATTTGCGGCAGTTGACAAAAGATATGCAAATGTAAACTGTTGAGAAATGAAATGACAATGGTCATTTTGGAAAAATTGAAGGCTTGTGGCTTTGAAGAAAAACAACTATTATACAATAAATCTACTAACTGCTGCTTCTGTAGAATCTAAAGGAAAAACATTCCCCTGTCTCGTTCCTGCCCCCAGGGGGATGAGGGGGAGGGCGGGTGGGGGGAGGCAAGCTCCGCCTCTGACTTTCAAAGCATATCTGATTTCCTGCAGGCGTCCCAGAGTCCAACAGCAAGATGGATTTCCATGCAACAGTGAGGGAACGGCAACTCTTGCTTCGAACCTGCACTTGAACCAACAGACCCGAATGCTTTGAAATATGACCGAACTACTGTAAATGAACAGTCATCTGGGGAACATAAAACAAAACTGGCGACAATGTGCTTCTAATTGCACGGGGGATGGGGATATTGGGGAGGGTTTGTATCCTGCCTCGCTGCCTACGACCAGCACAGATTTTCATAATAGTGCTTCTTCCAAGTGGGAACAGCGCAAGGAGGCACAACTCAACTTCTAAGATGAAGAGAAAACCAAAGGGAAAAAACAGCTGAAACAATGGCTTTACTACGAGAAGAGAGGCGGGAGGGCCAGGAGGAGGGCAGGGGGGCAGAGGGAGGGAGGGAGGGAGGGAGGGAGGGAGGGGGGCCAAAATAAACTGAAATGACAGCTACAATATTGTTCTTCAGGCTCAAAGACCAAGCGGGAACCACGACGGACGTCTCTGCTTCGAGGACTCAGACACCTGGACGCCTCCCGCGCCCCAAAGGGCCTGGTGCTGCGCGCAGGACCCTGGGCTGGGCGGGCGGGCGTTCCGGCAGCCACGCCGAGAGCCCGGCCGGGTCAGCGAGCCTCCTCCGTCCAGCCCGCACTCACAAGCGGCCCGACAGCTCAGCGCTCTGCCTGCGCTCGCCTCAGGGTCCGAGCTTCACTGGCTCCTGCGCGCTCACAGACGCCCGCCTTTGCTCCTCACTCCTCGGAGGCGCGGAGAATCCGTGGAAAAGGCCGCCCCCTTGTGCCCGTCTCAGGGCGGCCACGGCCCCGGCTCAGAGGTGGAACCACTTTTACCAGCCCGGGGGCCTGGACGGCTTCTGACAGCAGACGTGGCCCACGCAGCCTCTGCCCAGAAAACAAGGCTGGTGTAAATACGGATCAGAGAAAGTGCCAGGGCTTCGGAGCTGGCTGGAGCCCGGGAGCCATTCTGGACCTCTCCTGGGGCGCGGCCGCGTGCAGCGTGGTCCCCGTGCCCCGATCAGGAGACAGACTGCTCTCCTAAAGCTCCTGGCGGAGAGGAGAGACCTCTAGCGGGGGGGTTCCTGTCCTGACTGCCAAAACAGCCTCTGGACCTCAGCTCTCTGAACGTCGCCCAGAGCAAGCAGTGCACGGAGCGGGGCGGGGGGGCAGCTGGGAACAGCAGAGCCGCGAGGACAGGTCGGAGCACCCAGGCAGGTGTAGGAGGGTGCCTGGGAAACCACCTAAGAGAGAAGGAAAGGCCCTAAGACGTCGCCCGACACAGCCTGACTTCATGCGGACGTGGACTCAAGTCCCCGCAGCGGCCGCCTGGCCGCAGGGCTCGGCCGGCACACCAGGGCTGGGGCGCACCTAACAGGCTGCCGTCCTGGCCGATCTGGGATGAGATCTGTGAGAGACCTGGGAATAACCTGGAAGGTTAAATTTAAGCGCCCAGCATGAAAAACCCAACCTAGCACAGAGCCGAATAGACAATAAACACAACACACACAAACATAAGACAGTAATTCGTCTATAAAACTAAGCAAACAAGTCTGTCTTTTTAAAGCAAACAATAGTTCACTACACGCTAAACAGATTAGATCTTATTTTTCTTTCAAGAGACTTTGGCTCCTGAGAAAGGCTTGTCAGAGACACTGACATCCTTCCTCCCTTCCCCGAATCCCTCCACCCTCAAATCTCAAATGAAATGTCCAAAGGAAGGGAAAAAGTACGGAAAATCTATGTCGACTCCTCCAAAAGCTTGGTCCAATCCAAACCCAAACTCTGACAAACAGAACCAGGTTCCAGGTCACCCCGGCCTGCCAGAATGAATTTATGCCGCCAAGCGAGAACCTGCTCTCTCTCCGGAAGTTAACGCCAGGAGATCGTGGCCTCCCAACGCCCAGGAATCCCTGCTTCAGGTAAGACCCTGCGGAAGAAGTCACTCTGGCCACTGCGCCGGCTCAGCTGCAGGCAGGCGGGCCTGGGGCCACAGCCCGAGACCCTGCACAGAAATGGAAAGGACTTCTATCCCGAAGAGGCCAGTACTGGTATCGTTCTCACTGTTTACGAAATTTGGTAATAAAATTATCAGGAGGCCCGTACGATGTCGGGCTGGGTGTGGGTCACATCCCCTCCTGAGCTCCCCCATCACTAGAAACGCCTCAACGGAATAAAGATATTAATTCTCCCCAAGTGAACTTATAAATTCACACAAAATTATTTCCTTTTATGGGAGCGTTGTGTATGTATGGATGTGGGTTTATAGATATTATACCGGTAACACCTACAACAAGCATTCCCAAGAATGCAACTTACCTACTAGTTTTTCTATATTGTTGAGCTTTAATTACAGTAAAAAAAAAGTGATCATGATTTACTTCTGTAAATAAAAGATTATAACACAGGTATTTAATGCACTGGAATGTACTAAAACGATCTCAAGTTCACAGGGAACAATAAATGGCTAAGAACAGCCAAAAACTTACTGAAATAAATAGTAATAAGACAAACTTAAAAAATGAATTCCCGAAATCATCAAAACCAAACAATACAAATGGGCAAAGCCTATCAGAACCGCACCCACGGCCCAAGGACAGACTAGAACAGAGTACGGCGTCGGGGGGAACCGACCAGCCAAAGTGGCAGGAGGACCCCGGGGCAGGGCTGAGGGCGAGTTCGCCGGCCGTGCGGGCACGGGAGCTCTGCCTCGGGGAAAAAATAAGGCCGATGAGTTTACGGGTGACCCGGCCGGGCCCTATAGGAACTGAAATGAGCACTTGGGATTTTTATAATAGAAGAAGAGCAAAGTAAGAAAGAGAACAAAGTATCTGGGAGAGACCACGAGGGTTAAAAAGGAAAAACAGCGGGAAAGTACCGGTGGGGCTTAGGTCTCCACCTGCCACAGCTCTGAGGACAGCACGCAAACCGGGGACGGACCAGCTCCCCGGACCGCGAGCGGCCGGGTTCTGCCTGCTCGTGGGGGCACCCTCAGCTCGGGAGACAGGAAAGGGGCCTCAAACAGCTCCTAGGGGCGACGGCGGTGTCACGAAGCGCAGGACACCGAGGCAGAGAAAGGAGCAGACGCTCGGACACCTCTGCCCCTCTAACATCCGACAGTCCTGCGGGTCTCAGCCCGGGATGCACTGTGAGCCGCCCAGAACACCCAGTCGCACCGGGGGAGCAAAATTCAGCTGCAGGGTCCTGAAAATTCCTATCACACTGAAACAAAATGTAACTATCCTGATAGCCTTTAACGAGAAATGTTTAGACCAACAAAAGGATTCTGCTTCGGCTATGAAACCCCAGAATATTTACACGGAAGGAAAATGTCTCCAGTATTCTAAAGAAACGTCTTCCCCTCAAGGGACGCCTTCCCCACAGCCGCTCGTGTCAAGTGTCCGGATGCAGCGAGCTAGGCGCCCGGCTACACGGGACGGAGGAACTGGCCTCCCCACTGACGGTGAGGTGGCCCTCCTCCCCAGCTACAAAACTGGAAAAAGGCCACAGTCTCTTTTGTCCGAGGGCAGAACCCACGTACCTGCAGCTCCTGTTGCTCTTAATACAATTACAGACCTCTGAGTAAGGATTTCCCTGGCAAATAACAGCTTAAAAAACTAACACGCCTTTTCATAAAACAAATTACCCGGCAATCCTGTGGTGTGCTTTATATTTATGAATCCTTGTATTTCCAGAATAGTACTTTGGAAGAATATATACCCACATTTATAGTTAATAACGTCTTGCAAAAAAAAAAAAAAAAAA
>PITB01025718.1:0-22458 GCA_004024585.1 Paradoxurus hermaphroditus
AAGTGATATGAAAAACAACTTTTTTATTATAATAGTTTATTTTCAAATTGGTTTACATAAATACCCAGTGATCATCCCAACACGTGTCCTCTTTAATATCCGTCACCCCCCTCCCCCCTCCCTCACCTCTCTCACCTCCCTTACCCTCAGATTGTTCTTAGTCTTTGAGAGTCTCTTATGTTTTATCTCCCTCCCTCTCTGTGTCTTTTTTTCCTTTCCCCTCTAGCTCTCCCCCTGGTTTTTGCTTAGTCTCACAAAGTCCACCTATTCGTAGAAACATATGGTATCTGTCTTTTTCTGACTGACTTATTTCACTTAACATAATACCCTCCAGTACCATCCATGTTGCTACACATGGCCAGATTTCATTTTTTCTCATTGCCATGTAGTAGTCCATTGTATATATGTGCCACAACTTCTTTATCCATTCGTCAGTTGATGGGAAAAACAACTTTTAAGATTACCTTCAAATAAGTTCTTCCCATACTTCGAGAAATATTACTCTCACTGGAACAAGCCTAAAATGATTTTTTTTTAAATACACTAGATGCCACCTAATGCAATTTTCAGGATCTCACACAGCATCTTCCTACCTCTACCATAAAAGACTCTAACAGGATGAACATAGTCCATATTATGAACTGAACCAGAGAGCAAACTATTTATTATAAGAATTAGTAGCATTTAATAGGAATTAGCACTCTTATCAATTAAAATTTGAATCCAGATAAGAAAAACTCTCTTAATGATTCAAAATATATTTAAAACACCCCACGTTCCTAGATAACAAAAAAAAAAAAGGCAATAATATAGAATCCAAGTATGGTATTAACGACTATTCAAAAATGGATCTGTTCACAGCACCTACAGCCAAGGTATTTGCAGCCATGTAGTTTTCAGGATGGAAATAAACATGTCTTTGCTGTCCTGAAAACAATTACCCAAATGCAACTACAATAAGAATTTTGTTAGACAACACCTGAAAGGATATCTAGTTTACCCCCTCTGTATTTAAAAACAAGGAGACTGAGGCTCAGAGAGATTAAATGCCCTAGTAATTCAAACAGGTATCTTTAAATATCTGCAAGATCTAGCAACAATTTTTTCCAATTATTAGAGTATATTAGAGTTATATGGGTTAACTCTGTCCAAGGGTCCGAACCACGGATTCTCCTTCTGACATGGGATGGGCCTTTGGAAATTTCCAGTTGTGTGATCTTGAGCACACTGCAATCTTTCTAAGCCCCCGTTTCCTCTTCTGTAAAGAGTAGAGAATACCTACTCTAAAGAGGATGTTGTGAGAATTACATACGGCTTGTAAAGTGCTTAGCACATCGATTAGCAAATAATAAGCATTCAAAACGAGGTAGCTATAATTTTTACTCCGGCCCTGGAAACATGGCTGCCCCTACTGTTTGAGAAAACAGCGACCTCCATTAATTAACACAATGGACAGGTTTTCACCCACCAGAGAGCTTCTCTGTTGTACCACATTCTGCAAACAGGAGAAAACCCCACTCAACAAACTATTTCACCCTATTTCAAATCCACCCTTTACACTGTTAAAATACCACCCAACTGCTACCAAATGTCTTCTACCAAATATTGTACGTTGAATTTGTCAACTAGATATTGCAAGGGTCAACTAGATATTGCTCCACCCAAAACATGGAGAATAAATTATGGGAAAACACGGGGAAGATAAGATCACACACCTGAAATGGAATTCACAGAAGCTTCTTCTCAGCTCATTTAGTTGTGAGTTGATAGGTGAGTGTCAGAAAGCAGAACGCTATCTTTTAGCATCATAAAGCAGGAATAATGGCTACCTCAACAAAATACAATTCTCTAGGATTCTCGACACAATAGAAAAGAATCCGTTTCCTTGTCCTAGTAAATTAATGCGCACACGGACAACTGAGCATTCTTCTCGAAAAACTGAAGGCTAAGCTGTATCTGAGCTGCAATATACCTGAGGACTACATAAATATATGAAAAATTCCTACAAATGGGCAAGACAAAATTATGGGGAATATCACCTTGAAATCAACAAGGTAAGAATCATGTTATGCCAAAAGACATACCACTGATAAAGTCCCGACCTTCCATTCTCATGACACTGCAAAACCCACCTCCCTCTAAGGACATTACAGGAATCACCCACAGCAACCAACCTCAGCAATCGGCATCGACCAGATCGACCTCTACTCAAACGACGCTAAGTATCCTGGTTCCAAGCCCCTCCCTGGAGCTGCCAACTCCCGCACTGACTCCACACTACCTCACTTCCTTCCAGTTCTCCCTGCTATGCTCAATCCCCGGCATTTCTCGCCAACCTTCGCCACTGACAGAAAAGGTACGAACGAGATAGACTTCCTACACTTTATTCGGGGAGTACCACAGCCACACATACCCGTTCCTATTACGATCACATCAAACTCCGAAGGGAGATTGTCCGCCATCTTGAAAGGAAACGTGTCATGTGACTATTACTTGCGGAAATGAGATCAAGTCAGGCATTGCTCGGGTAGAAGGCGGAAGGGAAAACAGTGCATCCTGGATATTGTAGTTTTTGGGTGGCCGGTCCAGGTAGGCGGCTACAGCATTTTATTTGAAATGTTTACGCAAATGTTAAAAGCTCAGTTTATTTTCCAGGTTGAGTGCAGTGGCGCATTTAGCCTGGAGGTTTGGGGTAGTAATGAGATGGAGATTTTCACTCTGCTAGCTAAGATGAATGTGGGAGAACATGGGTGTCACTTGACGATGAAGCAAGAATTGGGATATATGAAGGTTGGAGTGAAATTGAAAGGGAATTTCTCTGTGAACAAAGGAAATTTTCATTCCGGTCTTGAAATTGTTTCCTCCAGCGTGTCTGTACTTTAGTTTTGGCCCCTGAGGCATAATTTTTTGCACCAACACTTCAAAACTATATCCCATAGCTGTTTTGTCTCCACGTTTCCCCACTCCCCGGTGAAAACCCACGAAAACCGTCTCACCCTAGTTTCGCCAGAATGGTACCTAAATTGCGTCTGCATTTGTTCTAGTTAGTCCAAGAAGCTACCCGGCAGTATATATTTACAAAATTAGTCCTGCTTTACAGGAGCGAAAAAAGCTATGAAAGCATAGTAGTTGCTTGATAAGTGTCTAATGATTCTGAATGTAGTTTTTTTTTTTTTTTCATACGTATGCAAGCAGTCCATACAAGATTCTTCTTATAAGCTGCTGCAGAAATGATCAAGGTAAAATGGCGTTTATAATAAAATGATTGTATTTGATGAGGGGCTTTAGGGTTCAGTGTGTAGTTCTTTTATAAGAGTTGCAAAATAATTCAAAGAGAGTGGACCTTCGCTTGCACAACCTGTCTTCTGAACTGTTTGTCGTTTCCCCGTCACACTGTCGTTCCTCCAGCATGGGATGATCTTCCCATTGTCTAGCTAACATATCCTTAAGATTCAGCTCAGCTTCTACCACCTCCTCTTTTTATGTCCTCCCTATGTTGGGTTAAATTTCCATAGGTAGTGCTACCCTTCTATCATAGCCTTCCATATTGCCTTGAGATTATTTGCATTTATGTTGGTTCCTATACAGTACACATATCTCCACATGTACAAAGATACACACCCAGATATATCATGCCTAAATTATAAGACCCTCTATGACAGGGAATGTACCTTATTTATCTTTTTACCCTCTGCATCTAACGTGAGCCTGTTACTTAGTAGGAATGCCAATAAATGTTTTCTGAAGTTAGTTCTGATTCCCTTAATAGATGGTAAGTACTATGAATACAGGGACTGAGTCTTCATCTTTATATCTACCCACAACTATCATGTGTCTTATATTTTGAAGATGCCCAATACGTGTTTCTTTGCTAAAGTTCCATGAAAATTCTTTAAAACCGTATTTTACTGGGGTTGGATTTTGTTTTGTTTTGCTGCATTTTGCCATTATCTTTAGCAACATTGCACATGTTTCATTAGTTTCTTTTCTGGGTTATCTGTATGTATTGAACAATTCTTTTGTGATATGGTCCTCTGATGAATATTTTGTGTAAGAGATTTCTTTGAGAAGTGTAATGTATTGTTCAGTAAATCACTCTGCCATTTGCCTTGATATGAAAAGAAAGTTTTGAGTGCTATCAGAAGTGAAATAGATTTTATCTTTAGATTTGTGAGACTCTTAATACCTCCAGTGGAAATGAAAATTAATAGATTTCCCAGAGTAAACACAGAAAACTTTCCAAAATCTCCTTTAACAGTGAGAAGCTGTGGATGAGTGGTTAAAATCATGATAAATTAAGGTATCTCTATCTTACTTTGGCAATATGTATATGCATGTATATATATCTTTTTCAATATGTGTATATCTAACTTTCTATAGATTCAGAAATTTTCTAACAATTAGACACACTGTGAAGACACTACTTATCATTTCATTCAATTTTCCTTAAATATTTATTGAATACCTATTATGTGCAAAGCACTGATTTAAATGCTGGAATTACAGCAATGAATAAAACAGACAAAAACCCCTGACTTCATGAAGTTTACATCTAATTGGATATAAAACAAAATAAACAAGTCATTACTCTGTCATGCTAATATTCAATCTGTTTTGCCTCAAATATGAAATCCCTTTTATTCTGAAGCTAGAAAGCAGGACCCTTGGAAAGATAAAATTACCAGCCTATATTTTGCAGTCCTTTCTCTATTACACTCTCTTTGAGCATGGAAAATATGATTACATTAGAAAAAATTAAAGCCTCTGCATGGAGAAAGTGTTCAAAATACCTTTTCTTTCAAATGTATTTTTATAGATCTTCTGCAAAGTAAAGACAAATATAGGGGTTGATAATGTCAGTAAAATAGCATGAAGCAAAGAAGCTTAACTGCTGTATATTCTGTTATTCTAAGGACATCTATTTTTGAGAACTGAAATATTTTATTTGGATAAGTCCCAGTTAAGTGAGATGATGGATACATATTGACTTATCCTATTAAATCTCTGTGATCTTAATTTTGTACTTAATGGTTTCCTAAGTTGATAAACCATCATTTCTTGAACATTTACCTTGTATTTAGAAGCTTACTTAACTGTGCAATCCGATATATCAAATGTTTATAAACTGGTAATTTAACGGTCTCTATCTCTGTCCTTTCCTTTGAGCTCCAGATCCATATATCCAACCCCTTACTCAACATCTCTTCTGAACATGTCCAATACTGAACTCCTGAACATTTCAGCCCCACTC
Source organism: Paradoxurus hermaphroditus (assembly GCA_004024585.1). Taxonomy (NCBI): domain Eukaryota; kingdom Metazoa; phylum Chordata; class Mammalia; order Carnivora; family Viverridae; genus Paradoxurus; species Paradoxurus hermaphroditus. The sequence continues at coordinate 5,252 of PITB01025718.1, forward strand.
CCGAACCTCTTCATCCAGTGTTCCCTACCTCAGAAATGGTACCACCTTCTAATCAGTTACTAAAGTCGAAAACTTAAGAATCATCCTTGATATATCATTCTCTTTCACTCTTACACCAATTCATCATCAACTCTTGCCATATCTATCTCAAAGTTATACTGTAAACATGCCCACCTCTCAATCTGGACTGCCCCCATAATCGCTTACCTAGACTACTATAGTATGTCCCAGATGGACCCTTCATTTATGATTTTTTCTCTCCAGTCCACTATAGAGTAGAGTAAACTTTTAAAAATTCACATCTAGGGGCACTTGGATTGCTTAGTCATTTAAGCATCTGACTCTTGATTTCAGCTCAGGTCATGATCTCACAGTTTGTGAAGTTGAGCCCCGCACCGGACTCCACACTGTCAGCACAGATTGGGATTCTCTCTCTCCCTCCCTCTCTCTTTGTCCCTACCCTGCTCACACTCTCTCTATCTCTCAAAATAAATAAATAAACTTAAAAAGATTTATTTTTTTTTAATTCAAATCTAGGGGCTCCTGACTGGCTTAGTTGGTGGAGCATGTGGCTCTTGGTCTCAGAGTTGTGAGCTCAAGCCCCACATTGGAGATAGAGATTACTTACAAATTAGGTCTTAAAATAAATTCAAATCTAATTATGTCCTCCCCTAACTGAAATCTGCGTGATTTCCCATTACTTTTTAAAATACACTCCAAAATTTTATGCATGGTCTAAAAATCCCTGTTGAACTCTCCAGGCTCTTCTCATACCTCTCAACCTTCTCTCTCTAAGCTCCATCCATATTGTCTCTCCCTCATTTTGTCTGATACACCATGCTCCTTCCTGCTTCAGGGCCTTCATTCATGTTCTTCTGTATGCCTGAGGTATACTTTTGTTCTTGTTCTCTCTTTCTCATAGCTTAATCCTAATCATTTTGCAGTTCATTCAGAACATCACTTTCTCTGACAAGTCTTCATCTAATCCTCAATCTACCTTAAATCTCCTATCACCCTATACTCCTCCTATGTTGAACTTTTCATGATAGGAAATATCAAATTACTTATACAATTTCTTATTTCATATCTGTTATCCTCCTAGGAGGTGAGTTATGCAAAGGCAAGGGCCATGCCTATGTTGTTCATCATTATATTTCCAGTATATCATTCAGTGCTTAGCAAATAGTAGGCACTAAAAAATATCTGCTGAAATCCCACTTCGGGTATATATCCAAAGCAAATAAAATCACTATCTCAAAGAGATATCTGCACTCCTATGTTTATTTCAACATTATTCACAGTAGCCAAGTTATAGAAACAACTTCAGTGTTCATCAACAGATGAATGGATATATATACACAGATACATATATATTTACATTTATATACATACAGAAATATTAATCATCCCTTAAAAAGAGAAATTCTGCCACTTGTGTTTTTTTTTTACTTAATATACTTAGGAGATCCTGTGTTCTCAGAACATATAGGGACATCATTTTTAATGCTTTCCTATAATTCCATTGTATGAATATGTCATGATTTACTTAATATTCCTCTATTGATGGATATTTAGATTTTTCCTTTTTTTTTTTTTTGCTACTACAAATGATACTGCAATGAACATTCTTTTCCTAGAGAGGCAGTATAGAATGATGGTTATGAGTTCAGACTCGGCCAGACATCCGAGGTTGGAGTACCAATGTTATCACCTACCAACTGAATAATCTCAGATAAGTTACTTAACCTCTCTGAACCTCAGTTTCCTCATATGTAAAATGGCAACAATAATATTACTTACCCTCCATAGAGGTTATGAGGGGTAAATAAAGTACTTAACACTATATTTGACTGATAGTAAGCACTCAATAAATAGTAGTAATAGCAGCAGCAGCAGTCAATGTGAGCATGTGGAAGATACCGACTTTAACCAATCAGTTTGGTAAAAATGAAATTTTTTGACAGCATACAGTATTGGTAAACTTCTGAGGGAGAAAACTCACTCATACAGTGCTAATGGAAGTGGAAATTGATACAATGTTTTGAAAGAAATTTGGCAGTATTTGTCAACATTTTAAATGCATATATTTGGTGATTCAGCATTTTCTCATTTGAAATTTATCCTGCAGACTAGTGAATTGGTTTATTCGTATTTGAAATTTATGACACCATATTGATAATTTCAATATTTTTCTGACTTTTGGGTTTTAAATTCATGTGGTCAAAAAACAACTTTTCATGTTAATAGTTATTTTGGTATGCAGTACTATAGAATATGTAATTTGTCCTTAAATAAAATACAAATTCCCTCCTTCCATAATGGCTTGGAAATTGAACATATAAACATATTTAAGAAAGGCTTATATAAACTCGAGGATTGTAAAAGTTAGTAGTATGAGGGAAGGGATCTTTGTTCACTGACTCCTAAGCATCTAGAAGAATGCGTGTAATTGAATAAGAGGTTAATAAATATTTCTTTAATGCTGAAGGAGTGGAGAGCTATAATAATCCCCTATAAAACCCCTGTCAGTTCCGTGGTCAGCCTTTTTCCCAAGTTGTCTTCTGGGGAAAAGTAATTCTGTAGGGTGTTAATAGGGGTTGCATTATCAAATATAATTAGAGAGCAATAAAAGTCAAATGGTTTCTTTACTGGAGGATTCTTTATATCTTTCATAATAACTATATGTGAGCTATGAATATTTCTTAATAACCATAAATTTTTTTAGTATAGTTGACAAAATAACCTTTAAGGCATAGAACATACTTTGGGAAATACTAGGCTGTACCATTGGTCTGACTCAGAATAATTTTTCTTGTGTTTTCATAGATGATGTTTTTGTCCCATCATCAATAAAATACAGCAAAAATTTTTCTAGGAGTGGTAATGGGACCAGATGGACCAGAACTACTACATACATATTGTTTGCAAATGTCAGTGTTACTAGTACAGTTTATGATCTGGCAGTCATATAATTTTACAGACCCATGTGTGCACACACATATGCACACAAATTGAATTCACTACCATGGAATCTCATTCTTACCATTTTGTAAACAACCAAACTACCAGACACTGATCTTCTAGTATAAACTAAAGTAAGAGTGCCAGATAAACCATTGATACTCTGAGTTCTTTAGGTTTACAAGAGCTTCCTAGAAAATAGTTATGTCTGTATGAATGTGTATCTCTTAACCACTGTGAAAAACAAGCAGTAACAGTTAAGGAACTAAATTATTAACTCCTTAATAAAAGTTCCAGACTTACAAAGGAAAAAAAATAATGCAGAACTAATGTATGAGCTTGCTTTGAATTAAAATTTTTCTGTCTCTAACCTGTAGTTGTAGTGGTAATAAATATTCATGAGCACTAGTATTCTGGACTGTAAAACAGCTAGAAGTGGAGAAAATCCAGTCTACTGGAAAATAACCTGAAATTACCCAAAGTTATACTTTTGTGAGCATACATACACACTCTTTGAGGAGTTTTATAGTATACCCAGTATACTATAGTATAGTATACTATACTATACTATACCCAGTTGAAGTCAGCTTTTTACCATTCTAATATGTATAAATATTATCCCACCATATAATTTTATGTTGTATAAAATTCAGATTCTTTGAATTCATGTTCACTTCTACCTTTAAAATATAAAAAAAAATGTTATGACAGCAATTATTTCCACTGTATCAGAAGTATGTTTTAAGTATGAGTTTTAGTATCAAAATGATTGTTTGTACTATTGTATTTTCAGCTTATTCAATATAGAAATATTCAGAATACATTTGTATCCTTTCATTGTCCTTGCAAAACAAAACAAAACAAAAAACTATGAATAATTTTGTGGGGATTTCATGAATCCTTACAGACAGTCTTGCTGTTCTTCTTATAACTGTTTAATTATAATGTCATAGTAATATAAAGCAACATACCAAATTTTGCATGGATGAATAAACACATTCAATAAGGAAGATTTAATAGAGTAAGTCTAATACTGGATTAAGCATTTTCTGCATAACAGACCACAGAATGGGCATTTATTTTACCAATGGATCCTTGGCATTAGAAGTAAATAGAAGTGCATACCAACATAATTAAACTGAATATTCAGTGACATGATTGCAGAGTTTCCCTACATTGTGTTGTCCTAACATCCAGTTAATTAGAATTGTGTAAACATATTCAAGCACACATACTTAAAAGATTAAGTAGAAATATTTCATTTGCATTTCATCATTCAACAAATTAATTTGTTTTATTGTACTCAGAGTTTGAACATGGTAAATTTTCTGAATGATTGCACAAACTAAAAAATTCAAATATATGGATGGGGACCCTGGGTGGTTCAATTAGTTAAGCATCTGACTCTTGATTTCAGCTCAGGTAATGATCTCACAGTTTGTGTGTTCTAACCCTCATGAGGCTCTGCACTGGCAGCACAGAACCTGCTTGGGATTCTCTCTCTCCTTCTCCATCTGCCCCTTCCCCACTTGAACATGCACATATATGCACACTCTCTCTCACCTTTTCTTTCGCAAAAATAAAATAAAATAAAAATAGATAAAGAATGGGGTGCCTGGGTGGCTCAGTCAGTTGTGTCTGACTCTTGGTTTCAGCTCAAGTCATGATCTCACAGTTAATGAGTTCGAGACCCACATCAGGCTCTATGCTGACAGAGTGGAGCCTGCTTGGGATTCTCTCTCCCCTTTCTCTCTGCCCCTACCCAACTCGTGTGTGAGCACTGTCTCTCTTTCTCTGTCTCTCAAAATTAATAAACTTAATAACATTTAAAAATAAAGAAAGAAAGAATGAACAAATGAACACATGAAAACTGCAATATGGGATGGTTTCACATTTGAATTATATTTGATTTTTCATTTTTCATAAGAAAAATTTTTATTAAAAATGTTTATTTATTTACCTTGAAAGAGAGAGATAGAGCACAAGTGGGGGAGAGTCAGAGAGAGAGGAAGACAGAAATCCCAAGCAGGCTCCATGTTGTCAGTGTAGAGCTGATGCAGGTCTTGAACCCACCAACCCCGAGATCATGACCTGAGCTGAAGTTGGACACTTAACCGAGTGAGCCACCTAGCCACCCCATAATAAGAAAAAAAATTCTTAATTTAAACATACATTTAATAACAGTGGGTGAATTATTCTCCCCCAATTCACTGACAAAACCTCATATAAAATTTTTTAAAATGCCTATTCATAGTAAAATTTTCACATATCCTATAGTTTGTACTAATAGTCTCTCCGATTACTTGTATTTAATTAGTACAGTTTTTTTACTATAATGCATTCATGTTGTTTTTCAGTGCAAAAGCATTCTTAATTAATTAATCTTTATCAGGAAATAGTTGAATAACCTAAGATTCAGAGTTTTTATTTTCTCTAATCCTCAAGGATAATGTTTTATTAAGTCAATGTATGACTCAAACCATTAAGAATAGAGTCATTTCATGTTTGGACTAACTTTGTGACAAGTTCGACTATAATGAGGTCATTTGAACTATATTTTATATTCTTTATAGGTACAAAATAGGAGTATGGAGAGAAATATATGAAATACCTGCTAAAAAAGAAGAAATTGTCTCCGTATTTCTGTAGTACTATGTCTACCACAGCCACTATACCTTCTCATGGATGCTACCCCTCCTGCCAAAAAGCAGCAGTCATGTTTTAAATGCCACATGACTTCAAGCCTCTAACCATTGTTGATTGGAGGACAAAGAATAAAGCTGACCCAAGAGAAACCATGGGTTGCAAAGATTTGTGCCTAAACTTGAGGCCTGTTTTAAAAAGATAACCTGAACCAATCAAATTCCCTTTTCAGGAAATTCTAAATAAATGATACAGAAGATGCAGTGTAACAAAATCCAAACAAAATATTGAGATTCGACTTCACGTAAGGTGAGTTAGAGCAGCCATTATGTAAGGCATCCATCTTTTGTATGCACATAATCAGGATAGATACCAGAGGAAGTCAACTGCTAAAGCAAAAGGAGAGTAGAGGAGATAGGGAGAGAGTAGTACAGTTGCCATGAGAGCAAGAGCAAGTTCCTGCCCCTCTGAGGGAAGAGTTGCGATCTCTGTCCCATGAAGATCAGCTGTGTTTTGTTTTATCCTTCAATTCCTGTAAACTCCAGCGTATCCTTACGATAACACCCTCTTTTCTTCAGGTAGCTTGGATTAAAATTGAGACCAAAAGAGTTTCATTTAAAAGATTTTAAAGTGCCCATATAGCCAAGAACAAATTAGCACACAGGCCCTATAAAATAAGAGATAGTTACAGAGAGTTCTTCGTAACTATTTCTCCACCTGAAAATTACAGCTGAAAGAGACTTTTAAATTATTTTTTAATGTTTATTTATTTTTGAGAGACACAGAGACAGAGTGCGAGTTGGGGAGGGGCAGAGAGAGAGGGAGACACAGAATCCGAAGCAGGCTCCAGGCTCTGAGCTGTCAGCACAGGGCCCAGTGAGGGACTCAAACTCAGGAACTGCGAGATCGTGACCTGAGCTGAAGTCGGCCACTTAACTGACTGAGCCACCCAGGCACCCCTGAAAGAGGTTTTATTAGAACTATTCAAATGCTATACATATTAATTCAAATCTAAATAAAGATCAAGAAATCTTACGATGAAAACATATTAAAAAAATTGATCTATCCTTTGCCTTCAGCTCATTTCATAGCCAAATTACTCCAGGCAGCTGGAAAAATCTATTTTTATTTTTAAAACCTTTGGGGAAGTGTATTTCATTCTTTTTTGCCCATTTATTCATGGTTAGGAAGCTCTGACTGCAATATTGGTTTCTGTAATTTTTAATGTTAAATTTGGAGTACTAACTGATGTATTAAAATATTAATATGACATCATGAATTATTGAAAATAAAGCGCTAATGAAATTCATCCTAGCATTCAAACCTGTGTACAGTGCTCCCGATATAAGCATGGCATCATATGGAGTCTGTGAGAAATGTTTATATATTATATATAACTATCAAAATACATGAAATTAGCTGCGTTAATGGTGAAACCTCAGTTTCAGTCCTAATTACCCTACAGTAGTATGAAAATTAGAAGTATTCATCAAGATAGGAAAATCAAAACTGTGGCAGCCAGCCAGCCTCCAAAATGGCATCAATGGGCCTCATATCCTGGCATCCATGCCCTTGTGCAGTTCCTTGCCACATAAAATCAGCTGGCCTGTGTACAAATAGGATTTTGTGGAAATGATGGAGTGTGACTTTAGAGGGCAAGTCATTTAAGACACTGCAGTTTCCACCTTAATATGTCTAGGATCACTCGCTCTGGGAAAAGTCAGCTGTCGGCTCATGAGAAATTCCAACAACTCTTAGGAGATGTCGATGTCTTGAGGGAGGCCAGCTCCTACTTCAGGAATTCCGACTGGTCCAGGGTTCCCTGTGTGAGGGCTGGTCTAGGACTAAAGATGCGGAGCCAATCTCATATCAGGACTGCCCAAAGTTTATTATTCCTTTAGGGTTTTAATAATTTTTTAAGCACAGGAAGTATAAATTTTGTAAAGATAGACAGGATGAAATCATTCCAATTTCTTAAGGTTCCTAGTAAAAAAAAACTGATTAAAATGAGCTTCACATTCCATAGAACTACAAAGGATGCTTGTTTTTTAGATTATATAGAATGTTTAAACAATCAGTATATGAGGGAAAAAAATAGCTCGCATGTAGTCAAAGCATAACTAATGGATACATTCTGGTAAATATCATGGCTTGAAAGAATAAGGACAAAGTATACAGATATCATTAAAGGCTCTGACTACAGTTGAAAGATTATGTGAAAAACATGTTTTCTCCAGAGTAACTCCCTAAGATTATTTATTATCTACTGACCATTAATAGTATCTTAACCCAAAGTCTGTAGCAATTACCACATTCTTGAGGGTCGAGTTGCACTCTTGAGTATAGTGAGAAAAGATTAAGAATTATATTTTATGCTATTATTATTGAATGATTTTCTTTTTATTTCTACAATAATCAACACTGTATGTCTTTAAGGCTTATAACGCTAAATAAACAGGTCAGAACCTATTCCAGCTTGGGGAGGGGGGTCCCACTGGAGCCCTTTTGCTTCACCCTGCAGCTATCACAGCAGGGGCTTGTTCTTGAGAGTTCTTCTTAGACCCAGGTTAACGATATGGCTTAGGCCCTGCACAGGTTTTCCTGCGAGCCCCATTGCAATTGTGCCTGTCTTAGGTTGTTCCTCCTCTGAGGAATCTTACCCGTCTTTCACTAATCAGCCATCCTCTGGGGTCAAACAGTGCAAGTTGGATTGGAAACCATAGCTCCATGGCTTCCCTGCCCAGCACCAGCCTGTAGACACCCTTGTCTTCCGGCAGGGTCCAGGCTTTGGACAAATGGCCCTTGAACCTTAGGTCTTTACCCTGGGCATCACCATCAGGGCTATTGTCTTCTGGTCTCTGGCAGTGGTAATAGCTTTTGCACATATGCAGTAGGGAACCAAGACCTCTTGTCAGCAGCCATGCAAGTGACTGAGCCATCTAGGAAGTGTATCTTCCATCTCCAGTTAAGCCTTCAGATGACTGCAGCCTTAAGCTGCCATCTAGACTACAACCTCGTGAGAGACCCCAAAACAGAACCACTCAGCTGAGCTACTCCTGAATTCTTGATTTGTAGAAACTGTGAGATAATAAAGGTTTATTGTTTTAAGACATTAATTTCTTTCTTTTTAAAAATTGTGTAGTTCTTTAATGTTTATGTATTTTTGAGAGAGAGCGAGAAAGCAGGAGAGGGACAGAGAGAGGGAGACCTAGAGAATTCCAAGCAAGCTCTGTCCATGTTATTAGCACAGAGCCCAACACAGTGCTCAAACCCAGCAAACCATGAGATCATGACCTGAGCCCAAATCAAGAGTTGGACACTTAACCGACTGAACCACACATGTGCCCCTAAAACACTAATTTTTTGGGTGACTTCTTATTCAGCATTTGGTAGCTAGTAGAAAAATAGCACTGTAATCTGAAGATGACATTTACATCACACTGTCTCATGGAGAGAACTGCCACTGCTACATCCAATAAATCTATGCCCCATCCCATCCCAAATGTTTTGGTCAAATCAAGCCCTAATCTAACCTTTCCAACATTATATACTCCTTCACTATCTACTCTGGTCCAACAAAACTGGTCAATTCACTGTTACCTGAACATTTTCCTGTCTCCATGTATTAATTAAATTTTTTCCTCTTATTGAAAAGCATTTATTTTTCCTGCCTTTAATGTAAAAATCACACGTTTCCTTCAGAATCCTCTCAGCTGCCACCTGCTTCATGGAAGCTTTACTGTGATCTCTGAAACTGGATGATATATCTTCCTCCATTTAAGCCCTGTATTATCAGAGACTATTTTAGTTGTAAGTGACAGAATCCCAACTCAGACTAGCTCAAGCAAAAAAAAACATTTACTAGAAGGCAAAGTGGCAGTTGAATAGGAAAACATTAAGCTTGTGTCATCCCACAAATACAATTGGATAACTATTAAGTCATCCTAAATACCCCAGAAACTGATCTGAAGATTGGCAGAACAAATTCCAAAACTGAAGGTAGAGAAAGGCCATATCAAAGAAGGTAGGAAGTGCACAGATGCAGTTTGAGAGAAAAATGGTTCATGGCTGCTACAGTGGGGAGGGACTCACAGTTGCATAGAAGGGCAAGAAACAGACTAGCGCACAGGAGAGTAAATCATAGCAAATTGGAGAGGAAATAAATCACAGCAATTTGCTTGTAAAGCACAAGGGGCTAAATTTTGTGAGTTCTTGCAACCAGTGCTAAAGCCTGAATTTTTAAAGGTTAGCAGGCATGGCTTGGATAGAGCCTGGAGGCCACTGGGACTTCTCTTGAAGAGAAGGCAAGGCAAACAGCCCATGGACATGCAGCATGGAAATAGTAATCTGAAGAGTGCCTGGGGCACGCAGTGGGTAGGTTATTTGCTCATCTCAGAGTGTGTCCATAGAGGCAGCATTCATGGAGAGATGCCTCTGGGAACAAAGGAACTGGCAAGTGCCATTTGCCTCCCCCACCCTTCAGCATAAGCACAGGACCACCTGTGGGAACCACCTCAGAGCAGATACTGGCAACCTAACTTGCTTACAACAAGTCCTACCTCCTACACTCCAGGCAAACACCCCTTCCCAGTCACACTTGCCTCAGTCCCAGCATGGCAGGCCCCCTCACCCAGACGACAAGTTTAAACACTTGCTTACACCTCATCTCCTGACTCAGAAAATTTGTAGGCCTTGGTTCCAGCGACAGTGACAACTGGTCTTATTTCACAAGGAGACCAGAGCACAGCTGATAAGATTGCACCACATTTAGTCCAGAGACCCAACTCTGCTCAAAATAAGCAAAGAGGGCCTCTGCAAATGACTGGCCTGAAGGATAAGGTAGCCAGTACAAAATAGCACCATGCATGGAGCACACATTGGAGATACTTCTGATGCACCAGGACTTGGGAAACATGGGACGCTATATGGCAGGACACTATTGGACCTCTTCTTCATAAGGCCATTACCCTTAACAATAGGAGATATAGGTGACTTTTCTAACACAAAAAAGCAGGCTCAGAAACTTAGACAAGATGAGAAGACAGAGTAATTTATCCCAAATGAAAGAACAGGACAAGTCCACACCCAGAGACCTAAAGCAAAACAGACATAAGTAACATGCCTGATAGACAATTTAAAGTAATGACCGTAGATACTCACTGCATTTGAGAAATAAATGAAAGATATCAGTAAGACCCTTAATACAGAGATAAGGAATAGGATGGCAGAGGTAAAGGGCTCAATAAACAAAATGAGAAACATGACTGATGGAATGAACAGCAGTCTGTAAGATGCAGAGGAACAAATTAATAACCTAGGAGACAGAGTAATGGAAAATAATCAGGTAACAAAAGAGCAAAAAAGGAATTATGCAAAATGAGAATAGACTTAGAGAACTCAGTGACTCCATCCAGTGTAATAATCTTTGTATTCTAGGAGTCCCAAAAGAAGAAGAGAGATAAAAGGGGACATAAAATTTATTAGAAGAAATAATAGCTGAAAACTTCCCTAATCTGGTGAAGGAAACAGATACCCATGTCTAAGAGGCACAGAGAACCACAACAAATTCAACAAAATCAGGTACATACCAAGTTATATTGTAATCAAATTGGCAAAATATACTCATAAAAAATTTAAGAGGAGAAAGGCAAAGGAAGACAGCAACATACAAGGGAAATATCATAAGATATCTGATATCTTAAAATATCACTGGATTGTTCAGAAGAAACTTTCCAGGCCAAAAGGGACTCAAATGATATATTCAAAATACTTAATGGGAAAAATATGCGCCCAAGAACACACTATCCAGCAAGGCTATCATTCAAATATAAGGAGAGATAAAGAGTTTCCCAAACAAAAAATAAGAAGTTAATTACCAGTAAATCAGTCCTGCAGAAATATTAAAAGGGACACTTTGGAAAGACCAAAAGTAACAGTACAAAGGTAGAAAACACAAAAGCCATAAAAAGGAATACGTCTGTAAAAAAATCAGTCAAGGGACTTACAAAGTGAAAGGATGTACAATATAATACCATATACCTAAAACATGGGAAAGTGAGGAGTAAAGAATGGATTCAAATTTAAAAGATCATTAAATGAATATAGACTGCTATATGAAAAAGATTTCATATAAAGACCTAATGGCCACAACAAATCAAAAATAACTAATGAGTATGCAAAGAATTAACAGAAAGAATCCTAAATATATCACTAAAGAAAACCAGCAAACAATGCAAGAGAGAAAGAAAAAGTATCAGAGAAAATCTTCAGAAGCACTCAGGAAAGAAGTAATAAAATGGCAATAAATATGTATCTATCAATAATTACTTTGAATGTAAATGGACTAAACGATCAAAAGACATAGGGTGACAGGATTGATAAAAAAAACAAAACCCACTTATATGCTACCTACAAGAGACTCATTTTAGACCTAAAGATATCTGCAAATTGAAACTGAGGAGATGGAGAAACACTTATCATGCAAATGGACTTCAAAAGAAATATGGAGTAGGAACACTTACATTAGACAAAATAGACTTCAAAACAAAGACTGTAACAAAAGACAAAGAAGGACACTATATAATAATAAAGGAGAAAGTCCAACAAAAACATATAATAATTGTAAATATTTATGCACCCAACGTATAGCACCCAAATATAAAAAAAGTTAATAACAAATGTATAGAAAATAATGGGTATAATATAGTAATAATAGGGGAATTTAAGACTCCACTCACATCAATGGACAAATCATCTAAATAGATAATCAACAAGGATAATGACTTTGAATGATATACTAGAATGTATGGATTTAACAGATATATTCAGAACATTCCATCCTAAAACGATACACATTCATTTCAATTACACATGAAACATTTTCCACAATAGATCACATATTAGCCCATAAAAAATCCTCAACAGGGGTGCATGTCTGCCTCAGTTCGTGGAGCATGCAACTCTTGATCTTGGGGTTGTAAGTTTTAGCCCCACCTTGGGTGTAGGGATTACTTAAAAATAAAATCTTAAAAGAAAGTCTCAAGAAATTCGAGAAAATTGCAGATATACCATGCACATTTTTTTACCACAATGCTATGAAACTAGAAATCAACCACAAGAAAAAATCTGGAAAGACCACAAATACATACATGGAAGTTAAATAACAAGCTACTAAACAACGAATGGGTCGATGAGGAAACAAAGCAATAAAAAAAATCCATGGAAACAAATGAAAATGAAAACACAATGGGCCCAAACTTTCAAGATGCAGGAAAAGCAGTTCTAAGAGGGATGTTTGTAGTAATATAGACATACCTCAAGAAACAAGAAAAATCTCAAATAACAACCTAACCTTACACCTAAAGGAACTAGATAAATAACAATAAAACCTGAAACCAACACTATAAAGGAAAAAATAAAAATAATAGGAAAATAAATGATATAGACACTAATAAAAATGATAGAATGGATCAATGAAATCAGGAGGTGGTTCTTTGAAAAAGTCAATAAAATTGAGAAACTTCTACCCAGACTTATCAAGGATAAAAGAGAAAGGACTCTACATAAAATCACAAGTGAAAGAGGGGAACTAATAACCAACACCACAGAAATACAATTATCAGAGAATATTATGAAAAATATATGCCAAAAAATTGGACAACCTAAAAGAAATGGATAAATTCCTCGAACCATATAAACTACCAAAACTGAAACAGAAAGAAATATAAAACTTGAACAGACTGATAACCAGCAAAGAAATTGAATCAGTACCCCCAAACCCCCAACAAACAAAAGTCCAGGACCAGAGGGTTTCACAGGTGCATTCTACCAGATGTTTAAAGAAGAATTAATACCTAATCTTTTCAAAATATTCCAAAAAATAGAAACTGAAGGAAAACTTCCAAATTTATTCTATGAGGCCAGTATTACCCTGATTCCAGAACCGACAAAGAGAACACATAAAACAGAACTACAGGTCAATATCTCCGATTAACTTAGATGCAAAAATCCTCAACAAAATACCAGCAAACCGACACTGACAATATATTAAAAAATTACTCACCATATTCCTGGTTTGTAGGAGTGGTACAATATCCACAAATCAATCAAAATGATACATCACAACAATAAAAGGAAGAATAAGAACCATATGATCCTTTCAATAGATGCAGAAGAAGCATTTGACAAAATACAATATCCATTCATGATAAAAACTCTAAACAAAGTAGGTATAGAGGAAACATAATTCAACATAATAATGGCTATATTTGAAAAACCCACAGCTAACATCATCCTTAATGGACAAACACTGATAGCTTTTCCCCTAAAGTCAGGAGCAAGACAAGGATATCCCCTCTCACCACCTGTATTCAGCATATTACAGGAAGTACTAACCACAGCAATCAAACAACAAAATGAAATATCCAAATTGGTAAGGAAGAGGTAAAACTTTCACTATTTATAGATGACATGATACAATTTACAGAAAGCCTGAAAGATTCCACCAAAAACTGCTAGAACTGATAAATGAATTCAGTAAAATCAATGAACAAAAATCTGTTCCATGTCTATATATCAATGAAGCAGCATAAAAATTAAAAAAACAATCTCATTTACAATTGCACCAAAAATAATAAGGTACCTAGGAAATAAGCTTAACCAAAGAGGTGAAATATCTTTACTCTGAGAACTATAAAACACTGATGAAAGCAATTGAAGAGGGCACAAAGAAATGGAAAGACATTCCATACACATGGATTGGAATATTGTTAAATATGGTAGTTAAAATATCTATATACCCAAAGCAGTCTACACATTTAATGCAATCCCTATCAAAATACCAACAACATTTTTCACAGAGCTAGAACAAAGAGTCCTAAACTTCGTATGGAACCACAAAAGACCCCAAATAACCAAAACAACCTTGAAAAAGAAAAGTGAAGCTGGAGGAATCACGATTCTGGACTTCAAGTTATATTACAAAACTATAGTAATCAAAACAGTATGGTAGGCTCAAAAATAGACGCATAGATCAATGGAACAGAATAGAAAACCCAGAAATAGACCCACAAATCTCAGGTCAACTAATTGTTGACAAAGTAGGATAGAATATCCAATGGGAAAAAAGACTCTAGCAAATATTGTCGCGAAAACTGGACAGCAACATGCAAGATAATGAAACTGGACCACTTTATTACACCATACACAAAAGTTCAAAACATATTAAAGACCTAAATATGAGATTCGAAACCATAAAAACCCTAGAAGATAACACAGATAACTTCTCTGACACTAGCCATAAAAAGTTTTTCTAGATACGTCTCCCTGAGGCAAGGGAAACAAAATAAAACTGAACTATTGGGACTTCATCAAGATAAAACTCTTCTGCACAGCAAAGGAAACAGTCAACAAAACTAAAAGGCAACCTACCCAGTGGGAGAAGATATTAGCAGATGACATATCTGATACAGGGTTAGTATTCAAAATATATGAACAATTTAAAAACTCAACACCCCAAAAATAAATGATCCAATTTAAAAATGAACAAAAGACATGAACAAACATTTTTCCAAATAAATCATCCATATGGCCAACAAACACATGAAAGGCTAGTCATCATCACTAACCATCAGAGAAATGCAAATCAAAACTATAATGAGATATCACCTCACACCTGACAGAATGGCTAAAATCAACCACACAAGAAACAACAGGTGTTGGCGAGGATGTAGAGAAAAAAGAACCCTTGTGCACTGTTGGTCAGAATGCAAACTGGTGAGAGGACCAAGATGGCGGAGGAGTAGGGAGGATCAAAGTTTCCCTTGTTTTTTTGAATTGAGAGGGACCGAAACAGAGAGATTCTCAACTCCAAGAACCTGGCAGAAAAGGTGTAGCAGCTTACAAGGAACGCAGGAAACATAGACAACGCCCTAAGACCGTGAGTCTAATCGAGAACGGACAAAACGAACTCGGGAAACTGAGCTGGGGGGAGGGTGAGCCGGGGACAGCGGGGAAAGTGCCCAACATCGGAGGGAGAGCAACAGAGAGGGGGAGTCCACCAACATCCAGCCCCTAAAGACAGGGCTTAGGAGGAGAAGCTCTGTGTCTAACTGCAGAACCCAGCAGAACTCTCCTTGTGCGGGACTGCCGACGGAGGCACAGTCAGCCCGCCTGGCCCAGAGTTGCTTAGCCGCCAGCAGCGTGGGGAGCGAGCGATTGCGGGACCGCTGCCGCTGCTATCCCTGGAGCGGGGAGTGCGCGCCAGGCACCGCTGCCGCCTCCGGCCCCCTGAGTGAACAACCGCGGGATAGCGGCTGCTGCCGGCGGAGCGGGAAGTGCGCGCTAGTCACCAAATCACTCGGTGGGGAGCAAAAAACCGCTGGACTGCCACGGCTGCTGCCGGCGGAGCCGCGAGTGCGCGCTAGTCGCCGCTGCGCCCGGTGGAAAGCGAAAAACCGCTGGGACCGCTGCATCGCTGGGACCACCTCAACAGGGATTGTGCGCCAGTCACGCCACCATCCCCTGGAGAGCCGGCGACCTGGGACCACTGCCGCTGCCCACCTGAGCCGGGATCAGGCGCTAGTCGCCGCGGAGGGCCCTGTGGGGTGCGATTAATCTCTGGGACTGCCGCTACCACGGTCGCCTGAGTGGGCAGTGCGCACAAGTCGCTTCGGCCAGGCGAGCGGGGAGCCCTCAGCGCGACCGGCTGCCGGGGGTGCCCCAAGTCGCCTGCGGAGCACCTCTAACCCTGACACATTTGCAGAAGGTTGGGGGGTGGCAAGCAGGCAGGCGCCCACCTTCCAGTGGACCGCACTGCGCCGGTGCCCATAGCGGAGTAAGGACACAAACAAGGGGGCGAGTGGAAGCACTGGGACTGGGAACAAAGGACGGAAGGGACACCATTGTTGTCTTACGGGCCCACAAGCACCAGCCCCAGGAAGTCACTCCCAGAGCCATCCCTGCCTCAGTGGAGAACTCCCGCTTACACTAAACCACGCCCATCTGTGCAGGAGTGACACTTCTCCGCTGGAGCTACAGAGACCAAGTCCAGACCGCTGCCTGGAGTAACTCCAGGTCATTTCTTTTTAAAATAGATGCTCCCCGTTATTCTTCTTACTGATCCCCGCTCCTGAGCTGACTATCCAGGGTCCTGGCTGACTTAAACAAAATCTTAATCCACTCTCTAAAGGCATGTTTTTCATCTCCTTCTGTACTTCCCTTATTCTCTCTCTGGAATAACCAGGCCACATAATCTCACCCGAGCAATTTCTGTCTTCATTCCTTTTTCCTTGTAACCGTCCTTATTCTGATTTCTCTCAGTCTGGATTAAGCTCTTTAGTCACTCTACCCGGGCAAAGACCATTTCCTTCTTTCCCCCGGAACTGTCATTATTCTCTCCGTAGACGCTCTGCCACCAGCACAGTACACACCCTGTCCTTACCGTGTAGCTGGTATTTCAGGACATTGTCCTCAGAGTGTCATTTGTTATTCTTTTTTCTGTTGTGAACCGCTTGTCTGTATCATTTGTTAGTACGTTTGAGTATTTCTGTTTTCTGTGTGTCTGTCAGTCTGTTTTCCTTTCCAGGGCAACTTCAAGAAACAAC
>PITB01025719.1:0-22464 GCA_004024585.1 Paradoxurus hermaphroditus
CACTTGTGCCCTCTCTCTCTCTAAACACAAACACACGCGCACACACACAGAGGGCATCTCGTGGGCCACTGTTACAAAGAAAGGGGCAGCACCGAGCAAGAGTCCAGCCTGTCCACCTCCAGTGCCTTTCAGAGCCCAACCCAGACTGAGACATCGGAGACATTCAACCAGCATGGTGGATGAATGAATGAATGAATGAATGATTGAATGAATGAACAAGCAGAGACCCACACCCCTGTGCTCTCCGTCTTCCTTCCCAGCCCCTAAGGGGGCAGTGCTCAGACTCCGCTCCTCTCTCCCACCTTCTTTCTGGTTCTTTCTGGAAGTTGGTTGTTCCCTGTAATCTCGCCATGCCTCACCTCAGCCTCCCCACACGCGGGAGGCGCCCCTCACCCCCAGCTCTCCCCGACCCCAGCACACGCTTCTCCATTTCTGTGATGACCCCTCTGCCCACTGTACGCCTCCCGCTCCGTCCAGCTCATAATTCTTGTCCATCCTCCTGTCCCCACATTGCCAAGCCTCCATCTTCTTCTCCCTCCGTCACGATGCTGTAGTCTGGACTTCAGAATCACAAGGGCCCTAATTCCGGCTCAGGCCTTATGCCCCAGCCCCTTGTCTGATGCTGGTACACCTTCCTCACATCGAGGGTGGTGGGGGGCGGGGTGTGAGTGCTTGGCATGTTGGGGTCCCCTGGCCTGACCGCTCGTAGCCTATGCAAACTCCTGTAAAAGCAACCAGTCAACGTGCCGGGAGTCCTCAGGAATGCTCCCACTCTGAGGAGAAGGCTCTGGGGGAAATACTAGCATTTTCTGGGAATTCTAGAAGGAAAAAATATATGTGTATATATATGTATATATACACACATATATATATTCCTTTAGCATTTAGGAATGTTAATCTATTATTCATATAATTTCTACATATATATGGAAAACACGTAGAAATTATATGAATAATAGATTAACATTCCCAAGTGCTAAAGGAATATATAAATATTAAGGTTGATGAGACTCACTATCTAAGCAGAAATTCCAGTCAAATGAACCTGCCCTAACGAATCTCACTAACTACACCTGGGCATCACCCTCATCTTCCTTCCCAAATACGGACAACCAAACAAGACACCGGAGAATACCAATAGTGCAAAAGGTAAGAACCAGGGTGATTAAACCAATAAAATTCAAAGAGCAGAAAGGAATTCTCAAAAAATTAGCACCTTAGTGGAATTCAAGAAGATGTGTGTCCTTAAAAGAGAGCAGGTTATGTTTAAAATGCAGCAATTAGAGAACAAGAATGAGTTCTTAGACACGTAATTGCTAAAATAAAAATTCCGAAGAAAAAAAGTTAAAGCTCAGGAGATCTCTCAGAATGTACATCAAAAAGACAGAGGAAAATATAAGGGAAAATATGAGACATACATGATTAATCTAAGAAGTCCTGTATCCATTTGCTAAGAATTCTAGAAACAAGTAAAATATAGAAAGGAATGATAGAATAACATCCCCAAATACGGAAGGAACATATAAATGTTCAGGTTGATAGGATCCACCATGTACAAAAAAGAATGAGTGAAAGAAGACCCCACCCTAGACACATTCTCCTGAAAACTGGAATTCTAAGTGTAAGGCGATGATTCCAAAAGCTTCTAGACAGGAAAAACAGATTATCTGCAAAGGAGTTATAATCACATTAACATATGACTTCTCACCAGCAACACTGAAAACTAGGAAACAATAGAGTAATGCTCCAACGTTTTCATTAAAGACATAAAATTCTAAACTTACAATTCTATATTTGCTTTCGAAAAAAAAAACTATTAAATTGGTGTAAGAACAAAATAAGCAATTTCAGGTATCAAAATACTTAGAAAATTTACATCCCGAATATTCATCTTAAGAAACATTCTCCCAGGATATTTTCCAGTAAAATGAAAAAGAAATCCAGGCAAGAAAAAAGACATGGCAACTCTAAAATAAGAGTAAGTATCCCCGGAGTCCAAGGAAAAAGTCCAGGGTCCCATTTGGGCAGCAAAACTAAAATAATCTGTCTAAATTATAACTGCAGATCAGGGAACTCTGAGAAGAAAAAAATCTTCAAGAATAAAATATATTCTTTAACAAAGAGTAAGGTTGAGTAACAGATAGCCTTAAAAATATAATAGAGGCATTTAGTCTTTTGTTAAAAGGAAAAAACAAGGCAATTAGAAACTCCAGGAAAGAAAAAAATAATAAGTCATGGTCAGTTATAAAGAAACTAAAATGTAGCAATGTCAGAGCAATCAGTGGAATCAGACAAAAGAAAATTCTTTTCAGTTAGGCCCTTAAAATATTCTAGTATTTATTCTTCTTCTTTAATAATTAATCTATAGATAAAGCACCACTTAATTACATTTAAGAATAGAACATACATATTATAAACATTAACGATGTGGAAATTATGGTGTGGTTGACAGAAACTTGAAAAGGGGTAGGATAAAGAGAGAAGATGCAATGAAATTGTAAGAACACTAATACTATCCTTTATAAAGGTGACAATTGAAAAATCTGTATAAAGGTGATGGGAAAAAAAACAGAGGTACATCGATAGTATTTAAAGTTAAAAAGGTGGGGCACCTTGGTGGTTCAGTTGGTTAAACATCTGACTTTTGATTTCAGCTCAAGTCATGATCTCACAGTCTTGAGACTGTTGAGCCCCACATTGAGCCTACTTGGGATCCTCTCTCTCCCTCTCTCTCTGCCCCTTCCTTGCTTGCTCTCTCTCTCTCTCTCAAAATAAATAAATAAATAAATAAATAAATAAATAAATAAATAAATAAATAAATTTAAAGAAATAAAGTCACAAAGGTAACCAATAAAACTGAAATATAAAGGCAATGAACAAAATTTTTTGAATGGATAGAGATATAGGGAGGTGGGATAACATATTTTTGTCCTCCCAACCACTCTCTTTAAAATAAATATAAAGTTTGAAGACTGTGCTAGGTCATATGAGGATGCAAGATGAACTAGGAAGTCACCTTACCCTCAGAGACCCTATATTCTAATAAAAGAGATTAGCCACATACAGAAATGTCCAGAAGACAAAGAATAATGGTGAGTATCATAAGAAAAGTACAGACAAAGGTACAGGAAAAAAAAAAGGTTATTCCAGTGCAGGGTATTATGAGCTAAATAGTCCCCTCAAAATTCATATGTGGAAGTCCTAACCCTCAGTACCTCAGAATGTAATGTATTTGGAGATAGGGCCTTGAAAGGGTTAATTAAGTTAAAGTGAGATCATTAGAGGGGCCCTAATCCGATGTAACTGGTCTCCTGATAAGAAGAGGAAATTTGGACATAGACACATAAGAGGGAAAACCATGGAAGGCATAGGGAGAAGATGGCTTACAAGCCAGGGACAGAGGCCTCGGAAGAAACCAACCAGCTAGCATCTTGATCTTGAAATAGCCTCCAGAACTGTGAGAAAATAAATTTTCATTAAGTCATCCAGCCTGTCATTGTCATTGTAGCCCTAGCGTACTATTACACATTAGGAATCAGAAAGAGTTTCTGGAGGGCATGGATCAAGTAGCCATCAGTAGGGTGACCATATCTCCCAGTCACTAATGCCTCCCTTTCAACAATAGGGCCCTCGTTCATAAAACAAAGTCCACAGGAACATGAGCAGCTAGGAATTGTCTTCCAATCTCAAGTGGTGGAAAAAATTTATAATTCTGCTGCTCTTGCTGGCCATTCAGTATACCAGCCAGGTGTGCTGTGACCTGTGCCACAGCCAGTGAGAGATACAAAGCTGCCAGGCAGGCTGCCCAGTCAGTGAGGTTGATAGGTTACATGTAAGGCAATAGGTAAAGTACATAGGAAATATGTGCACCAAATAACATAGCTTCTAAAACTCTGTTCTCTTTTGTTTCTTCCTTTTACTCTCTGCACTTTAGTTAGAACAATTTCTACTGACTGTCCTTGAGCACATTAATTCTTTATTCTGCTCCATCTAGTCTATTAACCTGAACCAATTAATTCTCCATTTCACACATTGGGTTCCTTCTTTTCAGTTCTAAAATCTCCATTTGATTTGATTTTAGTTTCCGCTTCCCTGTTAAAATTCCCCATCTTTCTGGGGCATCTCGGAGGCTCAGTTGGTTAAGTATCTGACTTGGGTTTCAGGTCATGATCTCGTGGTTCGTGAGTTCTAGCCCCACATAGGGCTCCGCACTGACAGTGCAGAGCCTGCTTGGGATTCTTCTTCTGTCTCCCTCTCTCTCTCTCTCCACTCCTCCCCCACTTGTGCTCTCTCCCTCTCTCTCAAAATAAATAAACTTTAAAAATAAAATAAACTTCTCTATATTTGCAACCATATTGCCCATTTCCCCTAATTTTTAAAACAAATTTATATTAGGTATTTTTTTTAGTTTATTTTTATGTATTTTGAGAGAGAGAGAGGGCGGAAGGGGGTAGAGAGAGAGGGGGAGAGAGAATACTAAGCAGGCTCCGTGCTGCCAGAACAGAGCCCACGTGGGGCTCAGTCCCCGGACTGTGAGACCATGACCTGGGCCAAAATCAAGAGTCGGATCCTTAACAACTCAGCCACTCAGGCACCCTGTATATTAGGTATTTTAAAGGTCTTGTCTGTTAATCTCAACATCTGGATCATTTGGGGGACTGCCTCCACTAACGACTTTTTTCTCTTAATTATGAGGCTCATTTTCCTGCTCCTTTACATGCCCTATCTTTTCCGAATTGAAATCTGGACACTGCATCTTAAAGAAGAGAGGACAGTGGATAACTCATGTACTTTCCTCTGTCAAGCAGCTAGCCTAAGAGTTGATCACTTTGACCCAATTAGGAACTGAGATTGGTTGGAGCTGGACTGCAATTTGAATTATGTCAGTTTTCCTCTGGCTTCAGAACGTTCGTAGCTGAAATCAGGCCTCCTCTTCCCGCACAGCTGTGGGACCAGCCGTCATGCTACTGTGAGGTCTCTCTGCTTTCTAGCCACACCCTGAGCCATAGAGCTCACTCCGCTGATTAGCAGACAAAAATTAGTTTTGCACTTGGGGCTCTTCAAAACTCCAATCCCTTGTGCCAGCCCACACAGGAATTAAAAGTTTGGCTTCTTTTATTTAAGCAAAATATCTTTATCTATGGCAAACTCACTCCTCTGCCCACCCACATGCTGGCTAGCCGACGTCTCCCAGGTATAAAATCAGCCATCGGTCAGTGCTTAGCTAGAAAGAACTGGTCTCTCTCCCTGGTGTATAAACTTCTTTACACCCATAGCTCTTTAATAGCTTTTTAAAAATATGTAATTATTTATCCAGTGTTTTCTTTTTTTACATATCCAGTGTGTCCTTAGAGTTTTCACCAAAGAGAAAATCCTAATTTAAAGTGAAACTCATTCATGTTCATGTATAGAAAGTGAAGCGATCACTGTTTATATGTTGGCTCCATTAAAAAAAACTCTACAGGGGCCCCTGGCTGGCTCAGTTGGAAAAGAATGTGAATCTTGATCTTGTGCTCACGTGTTCGAGCCCCACATTGGGTGTAGAGATTACTAAAAAAATAAATAAATAAAAACTTTAAAAAAAAAAAAAAAGGAAAATTCTACAAATAGTAAAATACTGCAAGTTTTATTTTGGTGTCATCAGATTCTTCCAATAGAAAATCAGTTCATTACAATAATGTTTCCATTTTTTTTTTCACCCAACCCACAGATTCAGAATAAAGCTTTCGAAAGTTTTCTTTATTAATTGTGCATCATCTGAGACTCTTAGGGACACGACTGTGATGTTGACATTGAAGTGAAATAGTGCTTGTCTTTACGATGATAATACAAATATATTTTCTAGGGGAGCACGGTGTCACGGTAAGAACGACATCCTTACTAAATTAAGAAACCTGTGAAGCAGAGACTTATTTGGAATTGGTAATGATGCACGTGTAACTTATAATTGGAACCAAATAAGGTGTGATATTCTACCAATCTGACCAAAGGCTGTAGTTGTCAGCAGTTAGTGACAAGGCTGATAAAAATGAAAAACAAACAAACAAAGAAGATGCTTCAGCCTGGCTTAATGTGCTTTCTCTCTTCGTTGCCTGCCATGCTCTCAGATTTTAGGATACTTGGACCTGTGGAAGTCGATCTAAGAGCCCCACAATGATACTGACCTTTTTGTAAGTGAGTCCTCTTGATTTTGGCTGCATGCTGTTCAAAACTTGGAGCACGTTGATCAAATTTTTCAACGCATAAACTTTCAGTTGTCGAGGCTTTGAAAGAACCGCCCTAATTGAAAACAAGATTTGCGAGTGAAAACGCATTGGAATTTATCCCTAAAAATAAGGGCGAAATGGGACACATTAACTAATGAGAGCTCAGTATTGAAATTCTGTAAGGGCACTTCAGAATATCTTGACTTGTAAAAAGAACCTTTTGATGGAGCTCCTATTTTTAATTAGAAAAAATTACACCGTGTCCTGGAAGAGCATGAAACTGAAAAGGCCCATAATTTTGCAGCATCTAAGTTTAGTGAAGCATTCAAGAGAATCGTAAAGACAATTTATTTGATGAATTTAGTTTAATGAAAATATTTCTTGAAAAAAAGTACTCTGAAAAAAGGTAAAAAGACAGTCCCTGGTAAAATTTGGGCGCTGAACGATTTTCCCATTTTAATGCCCAAAAATTAGCATTGAGAGTATCCCTTATTTGTCCTGAACTGACCGGTATCTCAAAATTTTTTTGATTTTTTTCAAAAATATTTGACGGAATATTTTCCCAATTAAAAATAGCATGGCGTACAATGAAGAGTCGTTTGAACATGTCAATAATTTCAAACGTACTAACCAAGAAATGTTACTTGAAAGATTATAGAAAATTTTGTGAAAAAATAATAAAATTCTGAGATCATATTGAGGGGGAAATACCATTGACATCATATTAAAGACAGACATGGCTTACAATGGCAAAATATGGAAGCAACCCAAGGGTCCATCGACTGAAGAATGGATAAAGAAAATGTGGTATATACAAATGTATACAGTGGAATATTACTCATCCATGAAAAAAAATGAACTCTTGCCATTTGCAACAACATGGATGGAGCTAGAGAGTATTATGTAAGTGAAATAAGTGAGTCAGAGAAAGACAAATACCTTGTAATTTCACTCAGATGTGGAATTCAAGAAACAAAACAAATGAACAAAGAGAAAAAAAGAGACAAACCAAAAAACAGACTCTTAAGTATAGAGAACAAACAGGCAGTTACCAGAAGGGAGGCGGAGCGGGGCATGGGTGAATTAGGTGAAGGGGATTAAGAGTACGCATATCATGAAGAGCACTGAGTGATGTGTAGAATTGTTGAATCACTATGTTGTACACTTGACACTAATATAATGCTGTATGTTAACCATACTGGGATTAAAGTTAAGAACTTAATTTCTAAAAAAGATAGACATGGGGGTGCCTGGGCGGCTCAGTCAATTAAGCTGAATCTTGATTTCAACTCAGGTCATGATCTCACAGTTCATGGACTTGAGCCCTGAGTCCAGCTCCACGCTGAAAGCTTGAAGCCTGCTTGGGATTCTCTCTCTCCCTCCCTCTCTGCCCTTCTCCTGCTCACACACTCTCTCTCTCTCTCTCTCTCTCTCTCTCTCTCTCTCAAAATAAATATAAACATAAAGAAAAAAGACAGACATGGCTTAAGAAACTGATTCAAGTACACTATTCTGTTTTTGTTGTTATATTCAGATAACCAATATAAAAAGTGTTTTTAAATTTTACTTTATTGCACATGAATATTTTGTTTTAGAAAGAATATTATTAAAATTGTTTTTAATAGAACGATTTATAGCACCAATGTAATAAAACCAATCTGTCAGTTAATAAATAAATATTTTCTCTTTTTTTGAAGTTTATTCATTTAGTTTGAGAGAGAGAGAAAGAGAGAGAACATGCTTGGGTGGGGCAGAGAGAGAGGGAGAGAGAGAATCCTAAGCAGTTTGTCAGCATAACACCTGACATCAAAACTCGAGAGAGATCACAACCTCAGCTGAAATCAACAGGCGAACGCCTAACCAACTGAGCCACCCAGGCACCCCAAGAAATAAATATTTTCAAAATATACAAAATTTTAATTGTTTCAGAATCTTCTTCCATTCACAAAAGCAACTTGGTGTCATCAATAAAATATATGGTCACTCTAGGGTCACCTGACCAGCTCAGTTGTTGGAGCATGTGACTCTTGATCTCAGGATTGTGAGTTCAAGCCCCACATTGGGGATAAAGATGACCTAAAAATTAAATCTTCTAAAAAAGAAAAAGAAATATATGGTCACTCTAGCCATGAAGGATAAAGAGGCATATTAGTCTCTGTTGCTGTATAACAAATTACCCCAAAACTCAATAACTTCAAACAGCCAACAGTTACTGTCTCGCAGTGTAGACGAGATCCCGTGTAGCTCAAGAATCCAGATGTGGCTTAGCTCAATGCCTCTGGGTCAGAGTCTCCCTTGAGGCAGTAGCAAAGCTCTCGGCCAAGGCTACAGTTTAATCTAAGGCCCAACTGGGGCTAAGACATCCACTTCTAAGCCCACTCACGTGGCTGTCAGCAGGCTTTGGAAAATGTGCCTCCGGGCTCGCTGACGTGTCACAGGTGTGTATCAGTCAGCTCGGCTGCCGTAACAAGTCCCACAGACCGAAGACTTCAACGACAGGCATTTATTTCCTGATGATTCTGGAGGCAGGAAATCTGAGATGGAGGTGTCCACAGGATCGTTTCTCCTCAGGCCTCTCTGCTCGGCCTGTAAATGGCTGTTGTCCCTCCCCCAGGGTCCTCACATGGTCTTCTGTGTATGTCTGTGTATGTCTCCTCTTTTTTTTTTTAGATGTTTATTTATTTATTTTGAGAGAGAAAGAGAGCAAGTGAGCAGGGGAGGGGCAGAGAGAAAGGGAGGGAAAATTCCAAGCAGGCTCCATGCCCAGCACAGAGCCCGACGCAGGGCTTGCTCAATCCCATGAACCATGAGATCACGGCCTGAGCCAAGATCAAGAGACAGACTCCTGACCAACTGAGCCACACAGGCGCCCCCTAATCTCTTCTTCTTATAAGGACACCAGTCACATTGGATTAGGTCCCACCCTAATGGCCTTATTTGAATTACCCCTTTAAAAACTCTGTCTCCAAATATGGTCACATTCTGAGATCCTGAGGATTAGGACTTCAGCATATGAATTTTGGGAAGATGCAATTCAGCCTATAACAGGCTCTGTCTATCCAAGTGTCCTTACGACATGGCAGCTTTTGATTCGGGAGAGAGTGTGAGAGAGAGAAAAGAGATCCAAAACACCAAGGCAGAAGCTACAGTCTTTTACGATTAAATCTAGGAAGTCACATCTCCTCTTTTCTGCTAGAAGAGAATCAGTAAGTCCGGAAAAGGAGGGAGCTGCACAGAGCATGAACATCAGAAGGCGGCCATCTTGGAGGCTCCACGCTCTGTAGCCATTTTGCTCCAAAACAGGAGGGAGGGACTTAGACTGAGAGTGGAAATACTGGCTTCGGAAAGGCTGCTTCTCCTCCCTCGTCTCTAAGGAGACAGTAGTGAGGCCGGAGAACACATTAGCCTGTGTGTCAAGCCGCCCAGCATGACCAAAAGATCAAGGACCCCACAAACAGCAGGTTTATCCGTGCAGCTCTCTGGGTTCCTCAGAAGATGAGCAGATGGCTGGATGTCTCCTTGCCAAATTCGGAGGGAGAAGCCGTCAATAGGCTGATTCATCTCAAGGTGGCGAACTTGAGGCTTTCCTCCCCCAGCTGGCATGTAGTCTCATGCACGCAGCCATAACCAGGAGCCTAACCAAGGTCACCAGCTGTGCAAACCACCCCCAGGTGTGGGGTCCCACCTCCCCGTGGGGTGTCCCCGCCCATCTTCCATACTCTGGATCCCACGCACACACGCAGGAGATGATTTTTATCCGTTCTCTAGATTCATTCTTCCTTCATTACCTGATTTACTTCTGATTTACATGTAACGATTTCAGAAAACATACTTTAGACACTGGCATACGATAGACTTCTCCTTAACAACGCCCAGTCCACACGACACCCCACACTCACAGCAACCTGGCTGCTTATCAGCAGCAATCGTTTCAAAGTCCCTGTGAAGTGACAGGGGGTAAAAAACACGGAGCCTGTGATGATTTCAGGACTGTTGCCTCCCACCCACCCCCTGATGGGCAGAACTGAGATGGACAAAATGGAGGAGAAGGTATTCTGGACAAAGGGCCCGGCAAAGCATAAACACTGTGGATGGGGATCTGGGAGCCCACGTGAGGAACCCGGCCACCCTGGGTGGCAGGAGTTGAAGGCAGTAGAGGAGGGGAGAGGGAGGGAGGGAGGTCAAAGGGGGTTTTGACAGCCAGGGAAAAGGATGTCGCATGCAGGGCACACGCACACACTCATATCCAGGCACAATCTCCTGCAGAGCACGCGTGTTCGTGCACATGGAAGCACACACGTATCACACAATACGAAAGTCGTACACACTTGCGCACTGGGCCACACACACACACCCACAGCACACGCTCACACATCACCACACGTGCGCTCACGGGTACCCCCACACCACACCGCACCGCACACACACCACCACACACACACGCACCCCACACAGCCCCCAGCAGCACCCTCCCAGGGCCAGGCAAGCAGCTGGTACTCTGTCACGGTCGACAGCCTCGCCGAAACGTAAATCAGGGGAAACTGCATTTGGGGATGTTTTTTTCCAATTAATCTTTCCAGTCGTTCGATGTCGGCTCCTGAGCATTTGCGTGGGCACGCGGAGCCCTAAACTCAGGCCGTTCAAGTTAGAGAAAGATCATTTCTCTTGCCCACGGCTGCATCTGAACGGACCATGCTTTAGGGGATTTGTCATGAAATAGGACCTTTTCGATCGGGCCGTATCTAAGTCCTATACTTTCTGCTAGCACTTAAGTAAGGGGCGGGGAGTATAAAAAATTCTTCCAAGCAAACCACCTCCCCCATGTTTTAGGAGCCCTTTTAAGGAAGAGGGAAACTTTGGGAAAAATTGTCCATGCCCACCACCCACCAGTCTAGGGGCTGCAGCTTCCAAACCCCCTGGACAGAGCACCAGGGATGGAGTAAAAACTCCTCCAGGAGTGAAAACATGGCTGAATTTGATGCACTGTGTTTTCTAAAGAATATCCAAAAAACATGCATTATTCTGTAATAAGGTAAATTAAAGTTATTATTTAAAAGAAGAAATAAATGGGAGACACCTAGGTGGCTCAGTTGGTTGAGCATCTGACTCTTTTTTTTTTTTAATGTTTATTTATTTTTGAGAGACATAGAGACAGAGCATGAGCAGGGGAAGGGCAGAGAGAGAGGGAGACACAGAATCCGAAGCAGGCTCCAGGCTCTGATGAGCCGTCAGCACAGAGCCCAACTCGGGGCTCGAACTCACAGACCGTGAGATCATGACCTGAGCTCAAGTTAACCGCTTAACCAACTGAGCCACCAGGCGCCCTTGACTCTTGATTTCAGCTCAGGTCGTGATCTTAGGGTTGTGAGATCAAACCCTGCGTCAGGCTCCACACTGAGCCTGGAGTCTGCTTAGGATTCTCTCTCTCTCTCTCTCTCTGCTCCTCTCGCCTGCTCATGCTGTCTCTCTCTCTCTTAAAAAAAAAAAAAAAAAAAAGAGGAAAGAAACAATCCTGTTGACACAATGAATGTAAACAATTTAGCACAGCGCCTGGCAAAAAGAAAGGGCTGATAAATGTTATTTTTGGGTTGT
This sequence comes from Paradoxurus hermaphroditus, assembly GCA_004024585.1. NCBI lineage: Eukaryota > Metazoa > Chordata > Mammalia > Carnivora > Viverridae > Paradoxurus > Paradoxurus hermaphroditus. The sequence continues at coordinate 11,799 of PITB01025719.1, forward strand.
TTAGTTGTAGAGAAATCAGCTTCCTCAATCATTGGTGCCCCTTTCCTGGAAACCCTTAGAATCCTGCCTCTGAGACGAGGATCGTGGGCAGAAGGCTCCAGTTTCAAGATTGCTTCACGCTGCTCACGGAAGAATGAGGCTTTCCACAGAGGCCATTCGTAAAGCTCTGACTCAGGAAAGAAATCCCAGGGAAAACTCAGCAACATCGGACCCTGGAAACGCTCCCACAGCCCTGACCTTAATATCCGCCTCCCGACAACTCTCGGGGTGGGGGGGTGCTCCCTTTTATGACAGGGCCCCGCTGAGCCTGCTGTTTCTTATTAGAGTGTTATTCTTTATTTGATTTCAAAATTATTTTCCACGTGTCACCTTTTTCCCGGGGCCATTTTCTCCTTCCACTGAAATCTTGGCACCCACAGCAGCGCTCAGAACTAAATTAATTAAAAGAGCATATTAATGTCATCTGTATAGCAATGAAATTAATTTATTCAATACATTCAAGGGAAGCCATCAATTATGGCCAGTGACTAGAGCATTTTGTGTTACAGCACTCACAATTCTTACAAATTTTAATATTTCCTCTGGCAAGAATTGCCATAAATACCTGCTGTGCAGCCTTGATTTATGAATTAAGTGCACCTTTCAGATGCCACTAGTGTTCCAATACTACACACTTTAGCCTTCTCAAGAGTGCGTTCCGGAGGGGGGGTTCTCCCTCTATGAAAAAAGGATCCCCCTTCTCTTAGGGATGACCTCTCCCCTCAGGGTGTGGAAACAGGCACCAGCGTTCATGCTGGGACAAACACGAATTTCTTGGAAGTGCTTCCAACCTTCCTAGATTAAATCTCCCAAGACGCACTGTAAACTCCATACCACGGAAATCTATCCGTGCCCTCGTGTCAAGATCTGAATATTGCTCAGGGCCCCATGAGGCCCAGTCTCGGAAGGAGCGAGGCATGCAAAGAAACAGTCCGTTCTTCACCTGTGCCCTCGCAAGGCCATCGGAGAAGAGCCACTCTCCGCGGCAATTCTCGTTAAACTCCTCTTCCTTCTCAATTCTTCCAAGTCAACCGCGCGACCCACAACTAGCCAACTAGCTTCTCTCGCCTGTTCCCCAAAACTCCCCCAAGAGAAGATAGTTGACATACGTCTGAAAAATAACCTGTATGCCAACTGTATAGGAAACATCTAGGGAGCAATAAGAAAAAGGCAGGCATCCCAACAGGACCATGGGCAAGATGCTAGAACAGGCGATTCACAAAGCAGGAAACCCAAATGGGCACGAGACACGGGAGAAGGTGCCCGGCTTCGTGATCCGCGGGGGTATGCAAACTAAAACCACAGCGAAATTAAAACAGAACACACCCACTAGAATGACTGCAAAGAAAAAAGCAGAAAATGCCAAGTGGGCGAGAATGCAGAGCAACTGGAACTTTCACACACCGCTGGTTCGAGGGTAAAATGGCACCCTTTGGAACGCCTTTTGACAGTATACGCTGAGCTGGACACACACGTTCCCTATGACCCAGAAATTCCCCTTCTAGGCAAATACCCAAAGGCAATGAGTCCATACGTTCACCAAAAGACACCTTTTAGAATATTCGTAGCAGCTTTGCTCCTCAGAGCCCCAAACAGAAAGCTACAAAATGTCCATGTAACCGAAGAATGGGAAAGGGCTGCCAGATAAATCACAGGCCACCCAGTTCAGTGTGAATGTCAGATAAGCGACACACAATTTTTCAGTACAAGCGCGGCTCCTACAGTAATTTTTGCCCAAAATGAACTACGGCCGTGGATGGAACTCTCTGCCGTGATGATCCCCGAGAAAGAAGCAAGACACAAGAGAATACGAATGGAGTGGTTCCCTTTACATGACATTCCAAAACAGCCAGAACTCACTTACCTTGTTAAAGGTCAGGATAGTGAGGGGATGGGCTCGTTCCTGGATGGGGGCACGAGGGACATTTTGGGAGCCTGGAAAGTTCTGTTTCTTGATGCGGGTGCTGGTTACACAGACGAGTTCCTCTGTGCAAATTCACCAGACTGTGCGTTGACGATATGTGCCCTTTTATAAGTGCGAGACCTGCTTGTGGCAACAGAGCTTACCGTTTTGCAGAAGCTCAAGTTTAAGAAAATCCTGCATTCTACCTGACAATCCTATTTCATTCGTCCATTAATGGACATTTTGTCCATCCAATGTATTTTATACATCAATAAGTGTTCTAAAAAAAAACCTCACAGGGCACTGCTATCCATACGGACCCTCCCATCTCCCCTTAAGAAGGGAGGGGAATGTGGGGGCACCTGGGGGGCTCAGTTGGTTGAGCATCCGACTTCGGCTCAGTTGTGATCTCACAGTCCATGAGTTCGAGCTCTGCGTCTGGCTCCTTGCTGTCAGCGTGGAGCCCGCTTCGGATCCTCTGTCCCCCTCTCTCTCTGCCCCTCCCCGACTCGCACTCTCTGTTTTTCTCAAAAAAATAAACATTAAAAAAAAAGAAGGGAGGGGAATGTCAGTAGGCAACGCTGGGGTTTAGTGCAGGCTGCTGGGAGGGTCTGGGTAGGAAACAGGACTGCGGATACTCAGTCGTGGTAATTTCTGTTCCACACGAAATCTTCCAACGTCCAGAGACATAACGCAGGCTTCCACTCCCTTAGGATTCAAATTCAAGTTGCCTCCTAGAGACCTTCAAACTGTATCTGTTTTGCAGAAGGAGGGAGGGTGGCCACCAGTCAAACACGTTTATTAGAGTTCCTCCCCTCCTCCTCCACCACCACACCCTTGGCCTCTAGGGGTGGGATTGGGGAACCCGCGGGGACCCCCCATCACGGTCAAGGGAGACACTGAGAAATGCAGCTGCATATTCGCAGGTGTCCCACTGAAGGTAGAGCCAACGCATGAAGCTCAAAGGGGGGAGGGAAAAGGGACACCGAGACACTAGATCCGAGGACCGACAGGCAGCCCAGGAAAGGTGGTGAGGGCAAAGGTTAGTCTCGGCTCCAACGATTACTGACCGTGTGCCCTGAGCGCACTGCCCGCCGTCTGAGCCTCCGCTTCTCACGAGAAGTGGGGATAACAATGGTGCCTCCCTTTCTCACCGGGTCATTGCAGGAATTGGGTGAGATCATGGGTGGCAGGCTGTATTTTCCGAAAGCGGCTGCAATGTATTTCCTGTCCCGAGGGCCCATCTGCAACCTCGCTGCTCCCCCATCAAGGAGGAGTCCAATTCCCTTCCCCTGAATCGATGGGGGTGCAGGCGGCAGAGGACTGACGACCGGCCCGTGTCCCATGGAAGGCAGCAGAAGCGATGACGTGTGACTTCCAAGACAAGGTCGTAAACGGCAGGGAGCTCCCCTTATTAGCAGGTGGACTTGCCTTTGGCGCTCTGGGTCTCCATTAAAGTCCAGCTACCTGGAAACGGCCATGGCTTTCAGAAACCCAGGCCACACGGAGGAGCCACGGGCAGTGGCTCCCACAGACGGCTTCTGCTGAGATGCCCGCTAACAATCTCAACCGTCAGAAATGAGCAAAGACACCTCCAGATTATTCCAGCCCCCAGCCGTCAATACCCGAAGTCATCCGCCCTTGAGTCGCCCCAGCTGAGGCTCCCGACAGCACGGAGCCAAGCTGCGTCATTCTCACTGTATCCGTTCCAAATCTCCGACTCGTATCCGTAAGCATGACAAAATGGTTGTTTTAAGCAATTAAGTGTGGGGGTTCGAGTTTGTTTTACGACAATAATAACTGAAATGAATGCCTTATATCAGTTAGCTTTTGCTGCGTAACAGCTAACCCTAAAACGTAGTGGTTAAAACAACACATGCTTATTCAGCTCATGATTTCGTGGGTCGGCTGGGCAGTTCTCATGTTCGAGCTGATCCCGCCCGGCCTCTCTCCTGCATCTGCAGTCAGCTGGTGGGCGGCCGGGGGCCTGGCGGTTGGCAGGCTGTCAAATGAGCAACAGATGCAATTGGGCCCTGTATCTCTCGTCTTCCAGAAAGCTGGCCCAGGCTGCTTTACAAGGGAGGAGAGTTCCCAGAGCAGTGAGAGAGAGGACCGGTCCCACCGTGCGTGCTTCTCAAGCCTCCACTTACGACCCGCTTGTTAACATCCCATCAGCCAAAGCAAGTCATACGGCCATGCCCAGGGGCGGGATGAGAAGGTTCCCACAGTAAGGGCCCAAGGAGGTGTGAATGGGGGAGGGGGAGGGGAAGCATCTGCGGCCGCTTTCGTAGTCTACCCCATTGTGGCACCGAGGAAGCCTCTAGCACGTGTTGGCTGTCCACATGACATAAGCGCCTCAGAGGAGCAGCTGGGGATGAGGCAAGAGAGACAGGCATCTGCGACACCCCAGGGACACAAAGTGTAACAGAAGAGGACAAAGGGTGAGAGTCAGATGCCCAAGTTTAGTTCCGGCCACGAGCCCCTGTGAGGCCCCTTGCTGATCCTCAGTGCCCGATCTTCCGTGGGGTGGGAGCACCCACGTCTCTGTGCTGCGGTGAGGATGGATGAGGCCAGGTACCAGGCAGGGAGCACCCCAGCCGCAGAAGCAGCGAGGTGGCTGTACGCCAGCCCCGGGAGGCTGGCTGTGGTCTTCTCTGTGCCCACGGAGCGACAGCGGCCGGCAAAGACAGAGCTGGCTGGAATAGCTCCCCGGCTAAAGCCGTCACAGATGCTTCCTCCCTGCAGCCCCCGTTATCATACTGCAGAAGACGGCCCAGCTGCTCCCCGAGAAGTGATTGGCGCTGTGCCAACCTGGGGGTCAGCCTGTACAAATGGCCGTCGCTCCGGTCCCACACCTGGCCGGCCCGGCAGGTCCATGTGCTCATGAACACACGTCTCAAAGGCTCGTGCTGGGTGGCGCTGGCTGGTGTGCCCGGATGTCCTGCGGTGGGACAGAGCGGGGACACGGGCCCAGCTGGCGGTATTAGACACGGGGCCCTCGCCGCGGACTGCAGCCTGGAGTGGGCTGGAATTGCAATGGCCCACACGTCACGCACACATCCACAGCCACCAGCCCCCTTACCGAAGGGTGTGCCGTGGTGTCACTCACGTGCAAATATGCCGTCTACCCTGGGTTTGCTACCCCACCCATCGCCAGGCCTCATGGGGGGAGGGAGAGCAGGTTGAGGCATTCCCAGCAGAAAGAGCAATACGTGAAAATACACGGAGTTGCCCTCTGGCCTGGGGGACCACAGAGGTGCAAAGTTTTGTGAATGACGTGGGAACAAGACATCCAGACTCCCTGCGCCTGAACACCGACACTCGGCCTGTGGACATGAAGGGCTCGGCGAGGTTGGTTAGGCATCGGTGAGACAGCCAGGGGTGCAGACGGGTCTCAGGAGCATGGCTGACCCGTTCCGAGAGTTGCACAGCCCAGCGGGGAGCTGCTGGGGGGCGGGGATGGAACGGACGACGCTTCCCGGTTGGCATCAGCCTCCTGATGGGATGTGCGCGTGGGCACGACGGAGAGGCTGGGGCCATCTCAGGCCTCAGGACGCACAGAGGGGTTACCCCAGTCAGAGGGCACGGGAGATGGCACGGTTTCTGGGGAAGGAGCCGGGCTCAGTTTGAGACAGTTCGTGCGGTCTGGGGGGTCGTTGGTCATCTGGGGGCTCATCGTCATCTTTCCTTCCCTGTGCCGCGGCCACTCAGGACCCCCCTTCTCCCTGCAAAGGACAGACAGGCTCCACTTCCTGTCCCTACAGCTAAGGCCATGGGGAACGGGCAGCGGGAAACGAGAAAGGAAGTCAAGAAGGCCCTGGGCCGGAGGCTCAGGTGACCGCATCAGAGCCCTGGCAGGGACAGGGTGTGCCTCCGAGGGCTCACTCTGCCCAGGGGGGACCCTACGGTTCTCCTGGAACCCCAGTACCCAGGCCATTTCCTCCATCTCCTCCATCCCCTAAGGCATCTGTCTTCCCGGCATCCGACTCTCCAGGCCCGCGCCCCCGGTGCCGCGGGCCGTGCCACGCCATCTCTCGCAGCTGACCGGGCGACCCTCCGTCCAAGTCACGCCTCGTCCCTCCCACGGTGACCTGAGCCCCTCCCGGCCTTGAACCCTCGGGCCGTGCGTACACATCCACCCCCTGTCTCCGCAGACGGGTGAGCGCCGGGCAGAGACGCGAGAGAGGTTACTTTGGAACCTTATTTGCAAGGTAGATTTCTTGTCGATGCTGACAAGCCAAGCGAATTCTGTAGATTCATGTTTAAAGGCAAGAAACGAGCTCTCCGGGGGCTCGTTCGCAGCATCGCTTTCTTAACCTCGTGGTCGTCCGCACTCAGACTCCGCGGTCTCTCCGGCCGCAAACCACCGCCTGCCCCGGGAAGCTCCCGCCGGGCACCCGTGGGGCAGGAGGCATGGGGGGCCCCGGCGGCCAGCACGCTGGCGGTGACAGGCTCCCGGGCCTTGCCGAAGAGTCTGCACTGCTCCCTCTCCTCCCCCACTGCCCCTCTTCTGTCTCCTGGACCTGGGATTCCACTCTCTTGGGCCTCCGTCCCCCCCCCCACCACCACCCTTCCGGTCTCCCACATCTGACCTCTCCCACATCTACCCAGCAACTGGAGAAGCCGGCCTGAAGCACGGTGTCTCTGGCAGGCTCTCCCTCACGAACCTTCTGTGGCTCCCACTGCCTACAATATCAAGCTCACACTCTTCAGTCCCGCGGGACCCGGCGGCCCTGCTACCCTCGGGTCCTCAGACGCGTGGCCTGGACTTCAGCCCTCAGGCTCTGCTAGCCGGGGCTCCCTCCCTGAGAGGCCTCTCTTCTCCCTCGGCAGCTCTGAAATGTCCCCTTCCCGGCCACCTCCTCCGTGAACCCTTCCCCGGTCCCCGATGAGACCCCTCCCGCTTCCCCGCATCCTTCCCTGGGCTCTGAAGGTACTCGCCCACTTTGGGTCACCGCCTCTCTGTCTGCCGTCCCCTCTGACGCTTGCGAGCTCCAGAGGGAAGGGGGTCTCCGGCTTCATCTCCGAAGCCCCCTTAACCCATTGAGGAGGCGACACTAGCTACCGTCACAGATCAAGCCAGAATCTCAGCAGCCTGACGCAGCAGCCCCCAAGGCCTCTCATCACTCACGTCACCCCCGTTGTCGATGTTCCCCGGCGAGGCACCATTCCACGGGCTCATGGGGGGTCCAGGGCTCCACCCAGCCTGCGGCCCTCCCCTCCCCTGGGCCCCGAGAGCCCTCTCGACACAGCGCGCACATCCAGCTTTTGGGCTCTGTTTTCATTATGGTAAAAATTTAAAAAAAGAATACACCGCCTAAAATTTACCGTGGTAACCGTGCTTACGTGGACAGGAGGGTAGCATTAACTACACACACGTAGTTGGGCCACGGATCTTAAGAACTTTCTCATCTTGCACAGCTGACATTCCGGCCACTGAGCGACAGTTGCCTTTTCCGCCTCCCTGCACCCCCATCTTTAACCAGGCCAGCTACCCTGGGGGGCTGTGAAATGCAGCCGGGCGTGGGAGCCACTTCCCCAGAGCAGGGAGGGCTGCCCTGCAGGGGAGAGCACAGATGAGGCCTCTTCTGTGGACCCGCGTGCCCCCAGAGGGAGGAGGACAGAGAGGCTTCAAGGAGGAAGGGGGAAGGGTTTATGCCCGTGTTTCCTGAGCACCTACTTCACGTGAGGCACCGAGCTGGGCAGGGCCACGCACTTTCGAGCCGTGCAGCGCCAGGGAGAGCCCCACCTTGAAGCCGGGCAGACTGGGTCCAGATTCCTGGTGTCCAGCCTCGAGCGAGTTAATGAACCTCCCTGGGCTCATCCGAGCCGTCCAGGAAACGAGCCGGAGCCCGCCGCCAGGACGGGGCAGGCGAGCGCATGAGAGGAGGCGGGCGGAGGGCCTGGCACGGAGTAGGTAGTCAAGGGCAGGGGTCACCGCTCTTCTTTACAGGGAGAGCCAGTCTCAAGTTGCCCGGGGCCACCTGCACAGCGAAGTGGCAGGTGGGGATCTGCATGCACGCCAAGACAGCACGCAGCTCCCCAGGGCATCCCCTGGTCAGCCTCTGGCCTCCCCCTCAGGCCTGATGAAGTCTGGGGGGTGGGGACGGGGAGGGGGGACCCCTCTCAGACCTCCTGACCTCCCTCCACTGACCTCTTGCCCGCAAAGCCCTGCGGTGGCTGCCTGGTGCCCCCGACCCAGTCCGCACCCTTTGGAAGGAGCCTCCCTGACAGTTCTCAGTAAAAATACTGCACCCCCAGGTCAAGGTCGGCTGACGTTTCTTCGCCCAGCCCTCCCGCCTCCACTCACCCCTGCCTGGCGGGAGAGTCCCTGCCTCCTGCTGTTGACCTCCACCGAGATTTATGGGCCGCTGGCCCCTTCGGGGCGCGCTGCCTCCCGGAGCCCCCTCTGCGGCCGGCCGCGGCCCTCCCCGCCGCTCTGCTCCCGAGCACCCTGCCTTCAGCCGGCGAGCCGCAGGAGGGGAGCTCACGGCCACCGCGCGGGGAGAAAACATATCAGAGCTCGCGTCGCCCAAGGCCAGCCACGCGCCCGGCGGCGGAGAGTCCCCGGGAAGCGCGCGCGCCGCACGGTGACGGGGAGGTGTGGGGGGGAGCGGGACCCTCGGAACCGACCCGACCTCGGCCTCAGCGGTGCGGATTCAGGGGCGTCCCCGGGGTAACCCAGGTAGACATCCGCTCTCCTCCCCTCCGCCGCACGCAGCAGGCCCGGAGCTGCGGAGAGACTCGGAGGCGCGCGGAAAGGCACAGACCACCCCTTCCTGGGGGGGAAACACCCGCGTTCCTTGGATCGCGCCCGCCGCCCCGGCACGAGGCAGCTCATCGCGGAGGGAGGTGCTGATTTGGGGTCCGTTCCTGGCATCCAATCCCCGGCCGTCCCCGGCCAGCGAGGTCGTCCGATCCGCGGCCAGCGAGGCGGCGAGGCCGGCAGGAGCCGCGCACCGCCTTCCGGGCCCTGCGGCGAGTTGCCGTCCGAGGCGCGCCGCGGAACGGAGGCAAGTTCCAGCGCCGGGGCCGGGGCCCGGTGTGGGGAGGGAAGGGAACCTCCTTGCTCCTCGCCTGCACCCGAGGCCGGCGGGACCGGCCAACGGGGAGGACCCCGACCCAGCCGGCGCCCAATCGCACGGCCAGTCCTGGAATTAGGCAGGACATTTGTCATCTTTGGGTTCTCAGATGTAAATCCCAGCAAACTCTGTTGGGGTTTCCAGCCGCCTTCATCCTTCTAGACGGGCCCTGTAGCGTCCAGGGCCTGCAGATGCTCTGGCCACAGTGGCCTCCAGGACAACCCAGGACGTCAGTCCCAGAGTCAGGGACCCCTTGGTTCCCTGTCCCTGATACCACAGACCTCACAGCAAAGCTGCCGCCCCCCAGCCACAGACCCACCCCAGGCCCAAGGCCATCGGCACCAGGAGAAGGATTATCAACAGCCACCACCATGGGGAGGGGTAGGAGCTCAAAGCACAGCAGGAGGCTGGGCTCCTCCATGCTTCTACCGCAGACACCCCTCCCCACCCAGTTCACACCACTCATTCCCACTGCCCTTTCAGGGTTCAGCCTGGGTGTTGCTTCCTCCAGGCAGCCCTCCCTGACCATACCAGATGCGCACAGATGTCCCTCCTCCCTCTCTCTCTCGGCTCCCTGCGTTCCCCACCCCCGTGCTGCTGCTGCCACCCTGGGATGGAAGGTCCTGTGGGTGTGTCTGTCTCCCTCGGCAGCTGTGAGCTCCACGGGGCCGCGGTCAGCTTTTCACAGTGCCCCACATGGCATCTCCATGAATATCTGCTGCCTGGATGAAAAGACAAAAAGAGTTGAATGAATGAATGAATGTTCGGTCCTTCCCAAGGACCTATGTTGCCCCCAAACCCGAAGTGAGCAACCCATGTGGCATGGACAAGCTTCTCTCCTACCCTGGGTGCCCTGGCTCGGGGAGGGGGGGTCCACCTCAGCCTGACTCCCGAGCCTCCAGACCGCCAGGCCAGTGCCCACTAGCCTTCACCCCATGGGGCTAAAGCCTTCCACACTGGCTGGCCCCTGCCAAGGCTGCCCCCTGCTCCAGCCAGGCCGCCTCTGCAGCGGGAACTGGCAGGGTGCCTGGCACCCCGGAAGTCCTGCTGCGCTGCTGCTCAGGGTAGAGGGGAGGCCCGACCCCTTCCACACTCACCCTGCTGGCCACAGCTGGCTTCCCACCCCTGTGGTCCCCTCCCCCCCGGAAGAGCCACAAGCCCCATCTTAGGACCCTGGCTCCAACAACACGGTGAGTGCTAGTGGACCCTGGGATCCCAGGCCACACCCATTAGCTGCGCCTCAGGCGGCCCCTCCCGCCTGGACTCCAGGAATCAGCTCACTCAAACCTAAGCTCCGTTCCTCATTCCTCAGACCTCGGAGCTGCAACGTCCCTTCCTCAGGGCACTGTGCTTCTCACTGCACGCCCCCTTCTCGGTTTTCACTTCCGGTCTATCCCCTTTGGGTGTGAAGACTTCCACACTCTCCCATCTGGTGTGAAGACTCCTCACTCTCCCATCTGGCGTGAAGACTTCCACACTCTCCCTATGTGGCGTGAAGACTTCCACACTCTCCCATCCGGCGTGAAGACTCCACACTCTCCCATCTGGCGTGAAGACTCCACACTCTCCCATCTGGCGTGAAGACTCCACACTCTCCCATCTGGTGTGAAGACTCCACACTCTCCCATCTGGTGTGAAGACT